>VOMN01085744.1:0-25924 GCA_014899125.1 Orchestia grillus
AACAAATACAACATGTAGGCAGGTACAATCCTTGTGGGTAACTGGCGTGGCAACAACAAATACAACATGTAGGCAGGTACGCGAGGCCCTCGCTTACTGCTACTCTGTTTGTGTGAGCGCCGTCACCATAGCGTTCTTAGTTAGAGTCAAGACTGCTCGACGTCTCAGTGTAACACGTGTGTCTGGCAACATGTCCGTGTGACACGTGTGTCTCTGGCAACATGTCCGTGTGACACGTGTGTCTCTGGCAACATGTCCGTGTGACACGTGCGTCTCTGGCAACATGTCCGTGTGACACGTGCGTCTCTGGCAACATGTTCGTGTGACACGTGTCTCTCGGCAACATTAACTTTTAGTCCAGCGCGTTACAGTAAAATAAGTTATGTTCACCATTAATACTTAAGTGAAATAAACACACACTAAAATAACAACCGAAACAGAAAAGCTTCTGAGCTGTTAAACATGCGGGGGAGGGGGGGGGGAGAAGGGCTTCTGCACCCGATGGAAAATGATGAGCTCGGAAAAATTCGCGAACGGCCGCAAAAACCATTATGTTCTCTATGAATTAATGTGAAACAACACGAAATCGAAATATTTATTACTGTTGAAAGCGCGAATCAAAATTAAGACTAATGAAAAATAAATTTTTGGAGGAAAGTTTATTTACGAAATGCACTGAGTTTTTTACAATAGAGCGAACGCTTTAGGTTCGCAAATAAAGCCCTTGAACACGAAGAAAACCAAGGAATTTTGAGGTCAACGAGAAAAAAGACAGAATTCCAATGGAAACTGAACGTTGTTGTCAAAATAATTCTCTGATGCTGTACTATGGAATGAAAACATTTCCTTTCATAAAATTGGATGACCTCATGAAAAGAATTTGCAGCCTCATTAGTCAACAAAAAAATGCACATTACATTCGCAAGCAAATAATTCACGATTAGTCTAATTAGTGACGGAACTACAAGCTACTTTTGTGCGCCTTACGTTACTGCTTGTGTGGGATGTCAGGGTGGCCCCTGCAGCCCCCCCCTCCTCCCCCCACACGAGCCCCTGAAAAGACGTCCACAAGGACCCCAAGAAAAACATTCCCAACAAAGATCCCTTAACAGAGACCCTCAACAAAGTCCCTGAACACAGACCCTTGATCAAAGGCCTCAGCAAAGACCCCTCGATAAAGACTCCCTAGCTAAGACAGACAAAGCCCCCCCTCCACCGGCCCTTACAAAGACCCAAACGTTGACCCATAACAAAGTCTCTCCTACGAAGACCCCCACAAAGAACCCTTCAAGGACCCCAGAAGCCCAGCAGCATGGCAGGGCTCGTCTCCCCTCTCATGCCATTCCAGCCCTCGTCCATAAACCGCAGCTGACCCCGCATAGCAGGCTGGGCTCTATGAAGTGTGCTTCCCATACACGAAAGAACGAAGTTTAATTCCGAAATGCAGGACATGATGGCTTAAATACACTGCTGCGGGTCTGACGCGGCGCCTTGGCGTGAGCATTGACGGTTCCGCTGCAGCAACCTCTTCCTTACTCACAGAAGTAAGGCTAAAGCCTTCCAAAAAAGGAGTCACGGAGTATTGGTGAGAGCATTGGCGTGCAGTATTGGTGAGAACATTGGCGTGCAGTATTGGTGAGAGCATTGGCGTGCAGTATTGGTGANTACTTCTTGTAAAGCAGTATCGTCGAGGGAAACGTGTTGAGATCTGAGATCGGGATGTTGCTATGTTGATATTGTAGTACGATAATATTTTTTAACTGAAATAACACGTAACAAAGTGTAAATGCTGATTTTATACAGTCTGAAAATTCTATAGAATATTTCATTTATTCTTCATATTCTGAGTAGATAGAAATGCAAACACTGTTGCTTCCTTGAATATCTGATTATGATAATAAGGGTACATGTTCGCCTCCGTTATCAGTAAAAAGTATGTGAAAAATTAAACAAATTATAAACAAATTTTAAAATATGGGATGGATTCCAGTCGCCGCATTACATTGGTTCCCTACTGAACGAATGCGTAAAATATTTGAATTCTAAAAACTGAAAAAGATATCGAACAATTTTAATAAAAGTTGAAAAAAACAAAACCACAGTCCATACGTACATCATATACCCTTAAACAAGCGCGTTTAATCAGACAAAGTGAATGCAAAAGAAGCACCCGTGAAACAAGGAATTCATCTTTTTCCTACGTGTTCTTCGCAATGCATTCACCTCCCCAAAACCCCCATGAAATTCGCAAGTTATTCGCCGCGCTGCACCTGACATGAAACTTCCCTGCATTGACCACCTCGAGCCCATCTAATTCAAATACTTGAGACTGGAACTGTAATCAGCTGAGGATGTCAGTGGAACTGTGATCAGCTGAGGATGTCAGTGGAACTGTAGTCAGCTGAGGATGGTCAGTGGAACTGTTGTCAGCTGAGGATGGTCAGTGGAACTGTAGTCAGCTGAGGATGGTCAGTGGAACTGTAGTCAGCTGAGGATGGTCAGTGGAACTGTAGTCAGCTGAGGATGGTCAGTGGAACTGGAGTCAGCTGAGGATGGTCAGTGGAACTCAGCTTCATCAGAGCTGAGCAGGGACCTGGAAGCCCCCCTAATTTCAAATTATGCTCTCTGAGTGAAGGAGGAAATTCTCATCATTAATCAGAGCGCTTCGGGAGTGGTGTCATCGTCTGCTGAAATCAATAGTTGCTTCAATGTAGAAACATTCATAAGCAAATAAATGATTGACCTAGAAAAATTCGTAGACACTTTTGGAGTTTGTTTAAACTTCCCGATTAATTTCGGAGTTCCAGAAGTACGATGTCGGCGGCTGCGAAGCTGCTTGCATTCAGGTTGCCTGCGCGTCTCGTCCGAAATGGGCCACGATCGCACGACCACTTAGCGACCAATTCGCAGCAGATTTACAGTGAATATTTAAGGATAAAATTATTCATTATTAACTAAACGAGTAGCCAGGCTCTGCAGTCTGGCTTTTCCATGGGAAAATGATGACGTCATGANGCAGTACCAGACCCTACATTGCAGAGGGTAGTGTAGCAGCACCAAGCCCCACACTACAGAGGGCAGTGTAGCAGTACCAGACCCCACACTGCAGAGGGCAGTGTAGCAGCATGCATAAAGCTGGATTTCACGAGTCTTTAATTCATGAACTCCCTAAGTCATGAGAATTCATTTGGTACTCGCGTCACGAGTTTGGCCCTGCATCGCCAATTCTCGAAGGTCTCGACTCGTGCCGGACGTCTGACCGACCTGCAAATAGCACCTGTCACCTGCGAGCTAGGACGCTCTACCATCTGCTAATCCGTCGCAGATTCCTCATATTCTTCAACATAACATGTCACGGATGCGAAATTTTATTTGAGAATAAAACCCGTCAATCATAACAATGGTTCAAGGTGGACGAAACGGAGGCTTCATTAGCGAACGATTATACTTTCCCTTGCATGAAGGATGCTCCGACGCTGGGAAAACTTGCTTCCCACGTCGGGTTATCCGAAACTGCACTCTAACGATGAATAAATTCTATTCTACTTAAAATAACTCATGAGGAATTATACAGGAAGGATGTAATAAAATGTTTAATTTTAAGCTAGCAATTGTAATGAAGTTTGTAAACCTGCTGGCTAAGATCAGAAAAATCCATCATAATGTTAGTAAATTCGTTTACTCAAGTCAATAGAATTCGTTGAGACATGTGTATGTCCATTATTTGAATTCCGTTAATAATAAATTTACTCAAGTCACCATAACCCCTCAGGACGTCCGTTAATCCGCGTACCCAGGTCACCAAAACCGGTCAGAACGTCCGTAAATCCATGTACTCAGGTCACCAAAACCCGTCACGACGTCCGTAAATCCGCCACTCAGTTGGCAGCAGCAGCTGGACCAGCGCTTTCAGTTCTGGGAAAGAGGAAATCTCCCAGGAACTCCCCAGGTCCGAGAAATGCTCGTCATCGCACGTGCTTCCTCTCAACCGGCGTAAGCATCACAGACACACAACACAGACACACAACACAGGCACACAACACAGGCACACAACACAGGCGCACAACACAGGCACACAACACAGACACACAACACAGACACACAACACAGACACACAACACAGGCACACAACACAGGCACACAACACAGACACACAACACAGACACACAACACAGGCACACCACACAAGCACGCAGACACTCGCTATACTAACTTGACGTAGTCGAGAGCTCATCATCCTGCATATGTGAACAGATTATGCAAGAATAGTTTACCTACAAAATAACTTTAATAAGAACGTTAGGGCAAAAACCACTCTATAAAACATTATCACGATATACTCGTAAAAATTCTAAACAGTACGTGTTTGGGCCCTTGCCCATCATCAGAAAAATTCTGAGAAGGGTAAATCAGAAATCTGAAAAAGTATTCAAACAAAGTAAAATCTTTCAAATGAGGCTAATAAAACATAGTAAAAAAAACAAAAGAAGGAGGAGTTGGTGACCATGAGATCATACTCAAAAAAGGTATTATTTTGTGACCCATCCCAAGTTCCTTCACTTTTGATTTACCTGAATTCTAAACATCCGTTTATGCATTTTGCTATGGAATGGGAAAGGGATTGGTCAACTGTCATTTTTGGATACACTGGTAACCAGAAAAGGAAGTAGTTTAGAAATATCCGTGTACCGCATCACTTTCTTTATAGGTCTAGGTTCTAGCTTCTTTAGTTCCTGTCCAACCAGTTTAAAATTAATGGCATTAAAACTCCATCACGAGCGTATAACGTCTGCTCAAATGATCAGCTCTTTCATCTTGAATTCGATTTTCTTTGTTCATTTATCACTTCTAATGGTTATCCTTTAGGCCTTTTAAATTAACGCATTAAGACGTTTTTGCACAAGAAATTTGAACCTAATCCCGCAATTTTGACTGCTGTCGAGAAGAATTATATTTCTCATTTCCTTACTTTAGCTCTCAATCTGATTACCTCAGACATGAACTAACCGTCCTACTTACCACATATTTCCCTATTCTATTCTCTCAATCTATTTTTGTCAATAATTTTACGATAGGGACGTTCTTTCGGTATAAAGATGACCTTACATCTAGTCCCCGTTCTTGTCTCGTATATAAACTTAGTTGTACACAGTGTGCATCTTCGTACGTCGGCTGTACCAGCCGTACACTTCGAATCAGACAAGAGGAACATGCTGGTATTTGGTCACAGGACTAGAGCTCGTCTCTGTCAATAACTTCCGCCCCCTCCCCCAATAGGTCTATTCGTTCTCTAACAGAGTTCGAATGTGACATTAAAATTTTAGAGTGACTATTTATAATTGGGTTTGGCCAATAATTCCAGTAACCTTAGAATTTTGGAATCCCTTTTTATACATAAGCAAAAAACGGATCTTAACGACATGCAGAGCGCCCACCTCCTTCTCATAGAGGGATAACTCTTCTGTGGTTTCTTCTTTTTTTTAGGTATGCTCTCGCACACCGCAACTCCTCTGTGCGTTGATTTTTTTACCATGTTTTATTAGCTTCATTTGTAGTATTTAATTTTGTTTCAATACCTTTCTAGATTCCTGTTTCTTCCTTTCAGAATTTTGCTGATGATGGCAGCGGCCCGAAACGTCCTGTTTAGAATTTGTACAAAAGTAACGTGATAATGGTTTATAGAGTTGTTTTTGCCTTAATTTTTTATTAAACTGATTATTATCTGACGAACGATCTGGCAATTTATCATCTCTGATTTTAAACTCTACGTTGTACGAAAACTTGTTTTTTATTCAAACAGATAAGAACGGTAACTGCTCGCTGATTTCCCCACGTGTAACTTAACGTTAACCTCAGATAAAATGTCCATAACTCCAGCGAAATCTTCGTCACACACCACGTGTGACTCCAAAAATCTCCGCTTCTAGCACCTGAAAAATGTCTTTTCTTCATCTGAGCAGACGACAAATAGCAGGTAGTCAGCCAGCGCTACACAGCAGCTCTGGGACAACGTTGTGCGAAAATTTCGAAGTGAGCGAAGTCCTCTCGAGCAAATTCCTGTTCAACTAGCTCGAGAAAACTCAGTGCGTGAGAGACAAAAAAGAACTTAGATTCGAGTACTTCTCTCGCGTGCTGAAGGAAATTTAGTTTTCAGTGTATTAAACCAGTAGAAAATTTCGTTTCGAGAAGCTGAACGGACTTTCTCTGGCTTGAAAGAGTCCCCGGCTCAAAGAAATGGGAGCTCAGCAAAGCTTTCTTGTTCTGAATAGTAATGTATACCTTCTGAATAGTTATGTATCACATAACTCCTTATACTTCTTCCTCTGGACACCAAGACATTCATGTGTTAATGTTGTTTAAATTTCATGTCTGAAAATGCCTAAGTCCCGATGAGTTTTAATGTTCAAACGTAAGCAGCAATAATTCATTTGACTTTTGAAGTCTTACAACAGGTGAAGTATCGCCTGATTTCACTAATCGTCATTTTGTTTGATTAGAGTTCTAGTGAAACGTCAGGACAATTTTCCATCTCATAGTTATAGTTTGCATTAGATAATAACATCATCACCACAAACTGAGTCATCAAAAGAAGTTCACAGACGCGAGGATGAAATTTCCGCGGAAAACTATCGTCTCACAGTGTTAAAATAATTTCCTTTATTCGAACAATCATTGACAGTTGGACGAAGCACAAACATGTAAGGATATCTAGAAACGCATTTTCGGAAAAGAATATTGTAGCCACGTAAACCGAAAGTGATACGTTTAGGAAATGCTGTAATTGCATTACAAATCATTTGCAAATTACTAAATTCCTCACAATCTGCATACACACATCGCGCCAGAGAACGTCTGCACTAAGTAATTACAACTCGGGGCGCTGTACCTGCAACTCTAGACAACGACGGGTCGTAAATTGCAGGTGGTCATTACGTGGAAGCTACCCATGAGCGCTGAATCGGATCCAAGTTTAGCAACAATATGAGCAGTTGAAGCAACTGCTCATATTGTTGCAACTAACATCTACAGTTGGTGCAGCTAATATCAAGAGCAACTAATGTAACAAAGACTAATTTCAAAAAAGCTGCACTTGCTTCACAATGAATTGGTTTTTCTAAGAACTATTTTGTATCGAAAAGCTTCCCAACCCCCATTTTAGATCAAACTGTTGGGGAATTCCTTATCTTTCCTCGCGCTGATGTTTCCCCTGTTATATTTCTCGACAGAAAACCATTCTGTTCTTCACTTCCGTAGTTTGGAACTGGATCAGAGAAATTGAAGTCTTCATTTTTTCAAATTAAAATATTCAACGAGCAGAACCTCAACCATTTTAACTAATATGAACAGTAGAAGCGTAGGGTATTGCTGTCCGTACAGCCCCAAATGGCCTGAAAAACTCAACAATTCTACGTATACGAGCCCTCGAATGGGAGGCGTCAAATGGGCGAGGAGAAGCAGCTAAAGAAAAATGGCCAAAGAGAAGTGGCCGAAGAGAAGTGGCCGAAGAGAAGTGGCCGAAGAGAAGTGGCCGAAGAGACGTGGCCGAAGAAAAGTGGCGAAAAAAAGTGGCCGAAAGGAGGTGGCTTAGGAGAAGTGGCCGCAGAGGAATGGCCTAAGAAAAGTGGCTTAAGAGAAATGGCCGAAGAGAAATGGCCAAAGAGAAATGGCCAAAGGGAAGCGGCCGAAGAGAATTGGCCTAAAAGAAGTGGCCTAAGAGAATTGGCCTAAAAGAAGTGGCCTAAGAGAAGTGGCCAAAGAAAAGAGGCCGAAGAGAAGTGCCCCCCAAAAAAGTGGCCGAAGAAAAGTGGCCAAAAAGAAGTAGCCAAAGAGAAGTGGTCAGAAAGAAGTGGCCAAAGAGAAGTGGTCAGAAAGAAGCGGACTGAAAGAAGTGGCTGAAGACAAGTTTGCGTAATGGCAGTATACCTCAGCAACAATTACCAATGTTCGTGCACAGCCTGACTAATGTGCGGCAAGTGAGTTAAATTCAACCGTTAATTACGGCATCGAGCTGCTGCCTATCTAATACAAACTGCACCCATAGAGCAGCAAAGAAAGAGCTTGTGTGCGCTTATCACAGGCTAAGAGTTATCGTTTGCCAACGTGCCGTGGCTGCCTAACGTGCGCGGCCAATGCGCGCCGGCGCGGAATCGATGCCAGATGACAAAGTAACTCCTGTGCTGCGCACATAAGCCTCGCGTGTTCCATGTGATTCGTATCGAGAATGCGTCGTCGATGGCTGGAATTCCCTGTCATTATGCCTGCCGAAAGGGCTTCGGTTTCACAAGCTAATTCGTAACGTTCGAAAACGAACAAGAACTGTGCAGGTTTTCGTGAACTTGGATTAGAGCACATAGTTGAATGGGGAAATGAGAAAATTGGTCGTTTTCAATCGACAAAATTGACGTGCGAACTTGAAAAAATCGTAAACTTGTTAGCTTATTATCCATTTTCTCGCGATACGAGAGTGGATCAAAAAGTTCTACGAATTTTTAGGAAATTAATTTATTTTACAAAATCATTATCATATATACATGAGCTTATTTCCCAACATAGTTGCCATTCAGGTCAATGCACTTTTCAAGTCGATGTTTCCAGGTTCGAAGTCCGTCTCTGAAAAGTTCTGGAGGACGTTTTCGGAGCCAAATAATAGTGCAGTGTTTTGTTTCTTCTATGTCATTAAAATGGGTTTCATTGAGGATTTCTTCGAATTTAAAAAAGAAAGAAGTCTCATGGAGCTAAATCGGGACGAAATGGTGGGTGAGGAAGCACTTCCCATCGAAATTCTCAAAGGACATCTTGCGCAGCCCAAGAAAAATGCGCTGGCGCACTGACTTGATGAAACAGGACCCCACCAGGAAGTTTCTCTTTCTGTTTTCGAATTGAAGCTTCCTTTAGCTTCTTTTAAACCTCAACATAGAAACTCCTGCTATTGTTCTTTAATTCTCAAGGTAGTCTATCGGTAACACATCCTCTGAACTCCAGAATACCGTGGCCATCATTTTTGAGCCGATTTTTGAAATTAGAACACGAGTCCTGAAGATCCACGCGGGAACCATTGCTCTGACGTTTTTTTTTTTGACCCAGGATCATACTGCTAAATCCAAGTTTCATATCCAGTAACCATCATCGCCAAAAATTGCTCTTCGTCTTCTTCAATTTTGTTCAGTAATGTTAAGCAGAAATCATTTCAAAGATTCTGTTGGTCAGGCCATAACATTTTGTGACCCATCTTACTGAAAGCTTGCTCAGTCCCAAATTATCATGAAGAATTGATTTTCAGACTCATTGGAAGGGTCTAGGGACGAAGCTGTCTGACTGACAGTTATTCGTCGATTTTTTCAATTAAATTTTTAGCTGCCTTGGTGTTCTCATTTTTTGAGGCTCCTGGTCTACCCGAGCGAGGGACGTCTTCAAAGTTGTCTCTTCGTTCTTTGAGTCGCTCAATCCACTCGTAGACTGTAGTGTTTTTTTTTTGTTAGCACGAGTTCCATAAACTTTTTACAAAGCCTCAATGTTCTGTGTTCCTTTCCATTCGATTTTTACCAAAAATTAGATATTCGATCTGATCTCAAAATATCTGTTTTCCATGGTCAAAACAGTAGCATCTCTTTTAGAGGGTCTGAACAATGCAGAGGCTTGCATGAAACCGATTGCAAGTAACTAGAAGCAAGTTGAAAAATCTGTGAAGTGTTCTCATATTGTTTAACTTGTTTAAACGTGACAATTGTACAGCTGTTGAAAATTTCGCGAACTTTTAGATTCTCCTTTCGTACTTAGATATACGTGAAAATGTGAGCCCTTTGAAAAAAATCCCTCGAATATCCAGCCACTTGAAGAGTGCACAGGAAAAAAGAATATTCTTTGAAAAATTAAAGCAAAAGCAGCCTTTTGAACAAAAAAATAATCCATCATTCAAAATTAAGTAGGAAATGAGGCATGGCATTCACTTCGACCCATCACTGTTCCCTGTCGGAAGGCGCATTCCGATCAAACACAGTACTTGCGTGCAGTGAATGTAAAGAATGAATATTGTATTCTCAAAGCACAGAATGTAGGGAATGAACTTGTCAGTTCTCATGAACCGAGATTGCACAGAAATAATTTACACCACTCAAATGTATGTATAAGTGCACCCAATGTGCAGAGACTGCAGCGAGCAAGTTCACATCTCCCGCACTCAGGGAACGCACACAAAAGAACTGCATGCGCACAGACTGCAAAGCAAAAAGTCGCTCAGCAAACACCTCAGCTCTGCCAGACCCCCCCACCGACTTCCGCGCTGCAGAGCCAATGAACACAATCAAAGTTCAGACTCTGCGGGGAACCTCAGCAGGATAATAAGACCACACAAATCTCCTCGAAGGCCTGTGAAGATTTAACAATATTTCTAACTACTTTTCTCCACCTAGTGACGCCAACGAGCCATTTGCTGACTCTACGGGAGAAATCGACGCTGACGATTAAATGAGCAACCGTCTTCCTTACAGAGCGGCATCAACTAGAGCGGTCCTCAAATAGCACTAAAAATATTTGTGTCCTACGAAGCAAATAGAGCGCGTTACAAGAAGCAAAGGAAGAGATAGAGCGGTGGTTTGTTGGGGCCCAGGGCTCTAGGCGGAAGGCAGTGCATCATTGTGCGGGGTCGAAAGAAGTACAAAAGTCGTTCCAGGCTTTAACGCTTGGATGCGTCGGTCAGGAGGTGGTCAAGCACGAAAAGGGAATGTTGAAGGCATTATTTAACTTTGATAGTCCTCAAAAACACTAATACTATACACCTGGAAACATATTTCAGCAGGATTTAAAGTACTATTTCAAAATTTCTGACGTATTTTAAAGATTTCTTGCACTATGAACTATTTTGTATGATTGCATTGACTATACTAGTGCAACAAATGTAACAGAAAATTAAAATCATTCGTAATTGAATGCTCTTCTGCAACAATACCTTTTTTGCTTTACTAAGTAGTAGAAGTGTAAGAGAGATGATTTACGCCGCCACTGGTACTACAAATAGCAAAACTAGTTAAATAAAATAAAATAATCGAACCACAAATAAAAAACTGTAACTATAAATAGTAAAGATGGAAACATAGATGTCAATACAGGAACCATAAATTGGAAGACGGGAATAATAAACAATAACATTGTGACCATAAATATCAAGATTTAAACCATAAATAACAATATTGTGACCGTAAATAACAATACTGTGACCATAAATAGCCGGACCAGAACCATAAAGAACAAAACTAGAACCAAAAAACAAAGCTGGAACCATAAATAGCAAGATTAGGACTATAAATGAGAAGACTGGGAACATAAATAACAAGACTGGGACTATAAACAAGACTGGAACCATAAATTACGAAATCGGAACCATAAACAAGATTTGAACCATAAATAGCAACACTGTGACCATAAATAACAAGGCTGGAACCACATATAACAAGACTGGAACCATAAATAACAAGACTGGAACCATAAATAACAAGACTGAAAGCATTTCAACTAACCGTCCGTGCCCTTTGGATCACAAAGCCATCCAAATTGCAGTCTAATGCTCTAAAAATAAGCCCGATACAGCATTGAGCTACTGAATTTTTTTGAGTTAAGGAAGTCCTCTCATGACTCTTCCATCCCAGGCCTGCTCCTAACAGCGCCCGCACACATGGAAATCTCACTAACCTTAAAATTCCAAGACCACATAAATGTCACTGAACATCGGCATCGCCAACATTTTGAAATTGGGCGGGCTAAGTTATTCTAAGATTCATCTTGATTCATTCCGAATGAATCTATGAAGATATTAACGGATTGCAAGCAAGAAATTGGGAAGTTATGAGAGAAAAAACGACACCAGCTGTAAAACGTATGTAGAAAAGCACTAGTTGAAAAAAGTAGAAAACCATCAGCTGTAAAATGTATAATACGCCAGCTGCAAAACAGTGAGACACCAGCAGTATAGGAAGTACCAAACACCCACCGAAAAAATGCATGACACAAACTGAAAAAAGTATAAACACCAGCTGTAAAAATATGTAAAACGCGTGCTGTAGAAACTTGTGAAATCCTAGCTGTGGAAAGTTTAATCACAAGCTGCATATAAGTAGAAAAATCAACTTTAAAACATTTCATCAGCAGCATTAATAGGTATCAGACACAAGCTGTAGGAGGCAAAAAAGTCAGCTGTAAAAGTATAAAACACTAGCTGTAAAAGCGCGTAAAACATCATCTGCGTCACCCCGGTCACTGGCCGCCTCGTCAGGGAATTTTTTTTCTTTCAGAATCTTCTACATCGACGCAGGCTCGCGCTGGCTGGTGACATCCAGAGGGCCCCAACAACATTGTCGCATACTGGTTAATATATAAAACTTCTTGGTCCGTAATGGGTCTGTACCAGGGCACTGTGGAGCTGGTGTGCTCAGTAGCAGGGCACTTAAGAGCTAGTGTATTCTGCACCAGGTCACTTCGAAGTTGAAGTACCCCGTACTCTGATTCCTTGAATAGGATTTTAACAAGAGAATTGCTCATCGAACGTGTACTCTAAAAAAAGGTAGACATGTGCACATACGGTGCGACAGGAATATACTGAAAAGCTGCTTGTTATTCCTCCAACACATCGTAACGAAGTTTGTAACTTTACTAATACATAAAAACGAAAAAAAACTTTTCGTAATTTGGATGATGCTATTGCCCAGGTCAGCTGAAATTATTTCTATTGGTGGGTCTTATCTACCTACTGTAGAGTTGTTAAGCGCGTCTCAGTCCCATAACGAGCGTTCAGCACTTTTGAAACACTCAAGAGCGCTTTTAATTTGCCCCTGAGAGATGAATAAGGATTCAAGAGACCACCACAACGCCTCAGTTTACTAGTGTGTCCAATGAAATACGTATAGTAACTGTCTGATGAAATTATTGTGGTAAAGTGAAAATAATGGCAAAATGAAATACAATAGTAAGAAATTAGTGCTGAGAAAGAAAGCAGTTATTCCACACACATATTTCTACCGGTAAAAGGCTTTTTCCGTAACCATTTATGCCCAAAAAGGTCGTATACATATGTGGTATGGTAATGACTTCTTAGCTTTACGAATGTCCTCTTACACAAACTCACACTAATATCAATAATTACAAGAATAACATAGGTATTATTAGAGCAGTTGTAATTGCGAAAAATTCCCCTTGTAAAATAACCCCATAATAATTATTGTAGTCAACAATTTTCAAACGATAGGAAGTCTTCGGGGCACACAGGGGTGCAGTGCCATAGCACACCTCGTGGGATGAACCAAAAAATGAAGAACCTTCGCAAAATTTCACGAGCTACGCCCAGCAAGCAGATACAACCCCTCGTCATTTGTGTTAAACGTCCAGTTCGCATGAAAATAACACATCCTTCGCGCTGTAAACTGGCGCTTCTAGCGAGGGAAGTCCGAGTTCATACGGAAAAATAAAGTCATTCGGTACGCCCATTGTGAAGAGTACCGTTTACGATGGGACCCTTTGAAGCTCTCCTCTAATTCGCCCACTGGACTCGACATAATTCGCGCTTGTTTGCAGCTTCACGAGTTCAAACTCACGACTATAAAGCCGCTGCAGAACCGCCGCGCTGTTGGGGAGCAATTTAGAAAGTTGCAAGGCCGAAACGCAACGATGTGACAATTTTTCTGGTTTTGGGAGAAGTAGTACTAGTAGGAGGAGGAAGAGGAGGAAGAGGAGGAGGAGGAGGAGGGGGAAGAGGAGGAAGAAGAGTAGGAGTAATAGTAGTAGTACTATCAGTAGTATACATTGCAGCCCTTCAGTGCTCAGACTCAGACCATTTCGAGAAGCAGGTGGAGGAACCATTTACTATGGACTGTGCAAAACGGGTAATCTATGCACTACGTGTGTTCCCACACAGGATCCTCTGCGCATGAAAAAAGCAAATCAAGAAAAAAAGGAAGAAAATGCAAAGAAGAGATTTGGGAGACGGAGTAACAAATGAAAGAGCAAGGTCGATATGAAATATCAAAGTCTAGTAGGCTTATCTCTAGCTAAGGTTTCCTAGGTTTGGAGCAAAGACTTTCCTGCATAGTATAATAGCACGAGCAGATCCGCCATGGTCGTCTCGTTTCAAACTGTGAGGACGGAGAGTTGTGGACAGTAGCCTGTAAAATTTGTCGTTGGCGTAAGCCCTGCAACCCTTTGCCAACCAAATTATTTTGGTAATAAAGCTGCATTTAACTTTGTATCAAAAACCAACAGCAGTCTCATGTCATAGGCAATGAATGTCATTCAAAGTGTGGCCAAAAACTAGCTGCATACTCTTGAAATTATATTTTGCAATCCATGTTGACGGTAAAATGTTTATCCTTCCTTTGTGTTGCGTCCATTTGGTAACGCAACCTAGCGTCCATCTCGTCCGCACTCCAACATCACTCCATAAATGGAATGCAGTCGTCTGTAGCTCAAACATTTAGGTACACGCACTTGTTTGGCGTGTCAGTAGGCACTTCCTCCTGACAGGGAAATGGGGGTTGTTCCTTTAAGACCGTTTAATAAAATCATACTCGCTTACGCGAGTTCAAGATGGACAACACTAAGGAAAACATTTGTGTGTTGCTTTTCAAGACTTGGCTACGAACGACTTGAGAGAATATTCTTTATTGCTGCGTTTTTAAGAGAAGATGAGCCACGTAAAGGAATACCTTTCCTCGTCATATTTTCTCCAAAACTTCAGACGGACGAAGTTAAAGGAGTTGAAACGATATTGCCGTGCTTTGAAGATTTATAGGATATTGATGCCTCAATCAAAACTTCTTGAAGTGCACCACTTACGAATTTATTGCTGCATGTATATAATTTAAAATCTCTCATTCTAAAATTGAAATTTACTTCGGGTTGTTCGTTATATATAGGATCAAAATTTAAAATCTCACTGACAAAAACTATCAGCAAAATTTGATACTCAACATTTTCCGTAGGTTCAATGCCTGGCGCTTCAAGAATTCAAATGAAACATATAACTAACGCATGCAATATTTCCTTTCTCTTGATGAAAAACGCGATGTGAAGTACTTTGCCTTCAATTGCCCCACGCCCTTTTTACCCCCCCCTTCCCCCCCATCACAATTTTTTCTGAAAGGACGTGCTGCACAACAGAGCCTGTAGCTGCTCACGATACTAAAATGAGACTGCAGGGAGGGAGATTGCAACCACACGAATATGCGTGGCTTCGACCGTCCATGCGCCATTGTACCGTCAGGCTCGACACGTTTGAAGCTTTGCTATGAAGGTTTTATCGATTATACAGGGTGTGCCTAAAGTCTTTCCCGGATTCAGAGAAAAGGCTTTACGTCTTTACCCTGGATATGAACGCCAATAGGACTATATTGGGAGTTCTTGATGACTTATTTACTATCGATGGCTGTCTGGCTGAAACACGTGCGTTCCTGATGACAATTCAAAGGAAGAATTTATTGATTAAGGAAATTCAGTTTGGACACCTTGTGTTATTGCTGCCATCATTTCTTCCCCGGCACGCTTTTGACGAAGAAGTGTGGACGAAGGCACTCATTATGGTCAAGTGAATTTGCAATCTATTCAAGACATGCGAGTACTCTCAGAAATGAGCACTCGGTACTGAGATAGGTCAAGAAACAAATGCACTCATTTCAAGCTCTTCAATTCAATTGAAAATTTGGCAGATGAACCTGCCTAAAGTTGGGAAATGCTAATAATGTCTGAGCAAGTTCGGGCCAGAGAAGAGGTTGAATGAACCTCAAGCAAAGTCAATATGTACTTACAAAAGTAATATACAACTTCAGGATAGGAAGATAATTAAACATTTGAATTCACCCTTATGCTACAAATTAATGGCTATAGACTAATATAGTAAGCGAAAGAAGCATGGTTGGCTTTGGTTGTCGTAAAGAGCAGAGACAAAACTCTTTTACAACCGTCGTAAACGATGAAGTAGTAGTAATGACGCTTATGCAAGTGAATATACATAAATACGTGTACGTATATATATATATATGTATATTCACTAATGCACTTGCCAATCGTTAATCAAGGAAATATTTAGCGACCGAAATTACTGAAAACGTTCTGAAAAATAGATAAAAAAATTAATTAACTTTCACCAATAATCCTGGAGAGCAAGCGGCACCGCTGCAAGAAGCAAGAGATTTCTTGTTTGTTGGAAAAGCAATGTCGACAATGGAAAAATTATTACTGCAATAGCCGCCAGATATGGTCAAGAGTTGAAATATTTTCTTGGGAAACATTAGCGCACAAATTACCAACAGTGAAAATAGTTCAATTTAGTTTCAATTAGTATAGAATTGAATTAGTAAAAATAATCTACACATGATCACAATCATCACACTTGAATAAGCGTTCTTCAAAATTTTGAGCCATTGCAACACTAGAACTCCAACAAATAAAAGCCTGTGTTGGTCGTAAACTCGTGCACTTTCAAGGAACGCACGACAACACCGCAGGATGCGAACTTTCTAACTGAATTTAAGCTACGTTGGAATTTCAAAACTCGATTCGCGCAGCTTCAGGGTAAGAAAACTTGTAGCGCTAGCGCTGGCTCAAGAAGCGCTTCTGGAAATTGTTATGCTTCGCTCGGCACTGCTTCAATCGAAAAGCGATACTCTGACAGACCTTCGAAACACCCGACAATGGCTGCCGAGTTCTCAAACCCCTGATCATGAGGTCTAAATTTTCTCGGTAGAATCGCAGGGGCATCAGGAGGAACGATTCGTCCGTTGTGATAGCATGTCTTGAGATATTTCTCATAGTTATGTAGGGAATATGTAGGACGATTTGATTTGTTAAGAGAGTTCTGGCCAAGGTAGAAAGTCCCAAGCTTTTTCTTCTTGGATCTTTTATTAGTCCCGAATTGAAGCTCAAATCCATGCCTTTCCTAATTGATTGGCGGCAATTGAAGTCGAGTCTGTATCGACTGCACGCAAGATTGAATCGAAGGAAAATCGATTTGCACATGTGAACTTAGACTTAGCAATCAACGTTGTGCGAATTTATTTGAATTTGGAGTAAATTTGTACGGAACATTTGATGCAGATTTTAACGTACTGAGTCTGCACAGACCTGGATGAGGCATCAAGAGCTCGGCACGACTCCACCTGAACTCGGCACGCTCTAATTTATGAACTTTAATTCTGCTGAGTGAAATCTCCCTGTGTCACGTGATGGGAGATTCTACGTAGCGGCACCTAGTTTCGTGGCTATAAAAAGTGCTTTGCACCATTGATTTGTACTTCACAATTTTCAAAAGCAGTATTTCTCCCGGGCATTATCTTTATTTATACAACACCTTTGGTGAAAGATAACTTACGATTAATATGATATCATTTATGTTATATAACCGTAAACTTGCAATTATGTTGGAAATTCAATCAGAACTGCACAAGTAAGTTCGCAAACAATTTTTAGCGAACGAGAAATGTATTTAGCAAAATAATCTTGTCAATGTAAGAAATGTTAGTCAAGTGGTTGGACGTAAGCCCAAAACATTATAAAAATTGACAAAATGAAAAATTTCATTATGTCAAGATAAAATATTTCATAAGAATATTAATAAGAAACAGCGTGAATGTAAAAGTAGCAGCACTAGTCGACGTCGTCGCAGCGCAGTTCTTTTGAACGCAAAATACGCGGAACCTGACAGAGATGTTCGTAATTAACGAGCGCTGCAGGCCGCGCCGACGGTAACTGTGCGTAACGCTGGCCGGACCGCGTCTGTTCTGAGCGCATCTGCATAAATGTCCTGTCAAAGTTAGCATAACGTGTGAGATCCGAGGCAGTCATGGCTCCGAAAATTTCGAGTGAATTAATTCCTGGGCACGGGAGAAAACTGCGACTAGCTCAAAAAATAGATACAAGTCCGTGATGCGTCCCCTTAAAACTGTGAAAACGAACTGTTTTGAAACGAGATGGTGAGAGAGAGAGGCCGCAAGGAAAATGTTTTTAGAAAAGAAAGAAAATTCTAGGAAAACTATGTGTCAGCTTTCTCTTACATGACAAGATAAATTTAAATTTCAAAATACTGTTCATAAAAACTACGCGAATGTTGAATGAAAAAGTACGAGTTTGCTCTACTACTCGTTTTCTATGATCTATGGTGAGAGTTAATTTCCGTGTATCGTTTTCGAAGAAGTGGTCTGTAATTTCGGTCACTAATTGTGTTTTTGATGCCCTGCTTAGCGAGTGCATCAGTGAACGTATACGTATGATTGTACACACATATCTACACATAAGCGTCCCTAAAAATGCATGAAAAAGTATTTTACTGTAGAAAAGTGAACATTATATTACTGTGGTCAGAGAAGGCTTCCTGTGCATGTCGTAAATTACCGATTTTATCTCTTAAAACGCGGGTGTTCTCAGATGCGATGCTGGTACTCATAGCTGGAGGAAAATCGTTCTAAACTTCAAGTTACTGTATGTTAAATGGAAGTCTCTCGGTTATTCCGTAGCTGAAGTCAGCAAGTCTTAGCCCTATACCGTTTATAAAGACTTCAAAACACCCTTTCATAGGGAAGCCGTCAGTTTTCTCACAAAGCCATGCGCAGCTGTGTCGCTAAAATTATTTTTTCCAGTGAATGGCTATTTATGAGTAGGCACCTTGTAAGAAGACGTCCAGCGGCTCTCATATTTGGGCAGCAGCTTCCAATTCCAACCCCACTCCAATGTCGAATTAGACACAGTCAGTTTGACAAGTTTCCCCCACCGCAGCTCTTCAAACGACGAACTAACGACGCGAAAAATTTTCGCAAAAAATGAAAGTTGATTGACAGAGAAACCTCATCGAATTTACCGTGCTAAAAGATCGTGTTGGATTTGAAGACTTACAACCCTTCATGGCATAGTGTTGCTCTCAGGCAGCAATCCATGTAGAGTTTGTAGACCTTTATGTCTCAGGAAGAGTTTAGAACTACCGTTCAAAGTATATTTATTAATTCCAATACGTTTTACCGTTGGGTTTTCAATGCCTTACAACTACTGGCGTGGTGAGGGATGAGAGGAACGTGTGGTTTAAGCTTACTTTTCCAAGGGAAGTACTCCGTGGTTACGTGAAAATCAGTGCGTGAGTCGGGAGTCGAACCCTAACTTCCGAGCTGCGAGGCTATCACGCTAACCAGTGCGCCATGAAGCCCACAAATAATCATTAAAATGAATATTGAGCTAATCATCGCTATCAAATAAGTATTTCTGCATGAATTTCAGTTGAAAAAAACTTAGAACATCCCAGAACTATTAAGGACCGGTTTTTACACAAAAACATTTCATTAATTTGTATAATAACGTGAGATGCCCTGCTGCTGGGGCGCGTGCCCCAGCAGCAGGGCAGTCGCACGGCGGAAGAAGCTCCCCTCAAATGAGACGTGCGGCGCTAGGGATATAATGCACGCATTGAGTGGGGCACACCTGCAGACTTTAATTCTCACTACCCAACTACCAAACTCAACACTCTCAATATGATTACTTCACCATTTGTCATGTACCTGTATAAATAAAAATGCTGCCCATCAACAAGAAATGTTTGTCTTATCTGTCATTGTTTGCTTTTTCCCCAACGTAACATCGAGGGGCTTTGAAAGATAATGTGTATAATGTGAGAAAGTAGTAGTCACGAAGAATTAAAATTCGTCAGAATGACTCTACAGACTTTCAGTTATGGCCTGAATTCTTGCGGTGCTAATTCAAGAAAGCTGGCGACCGTTTGACGAGCTTCCGAAAGCTGATTTGTTCAGAGACGTGTCTCAAGATTTGCTCTGAGAGGTGACTCAAGATTTGCTCTGAGACGTGACTCAAGATTTGCTCTGAGACTTGACTCAAGATTTGCTCTGAGACTTGACTCAAGATTTGCTTTGAGACGTGACTCAAGATTTGCTACGAGACGTGACTCAAGGTTTGCTCTGAGACGCGACTTAAAATTGATCAACGGAACGTCAGGTATTATATGATGAGCTTTTCAGAAGCGAGTCATTAAATAAGCAACTTTTCACTTATAGACTCAACTGTGAAATGGCTATGAGAGGTGCACTAGCATATTGATTTATATAACTAATGGACTAGCACGAAAATGCATGCTAGACACGGGACCGGTGCCAGCGGACTAGCATATTCGTATGACAGTAGTTAGCATGGTAATAATAGTATCCAATTTGAAGAAATGCTACACAAATCTTTGCATAAATTCTTTATATAGGAAAGCGAACACTTTGAATGAAAACTCTATAGACGCCACATGAGCTCATAAAATAACTCAATATTTTTCACCGATATGCTAAGCTGATAGCGAATCATATAGATTGTGCACATGTTGTCGAATCTAAACAAAAAGTTGACGTCATCAGGAGGTACCCACGATGTTATCACGAGGTACTTCCGGTATGCCAGAATGTACCAACGACGACAAGCGAATGTCCCCACTACATACCCGTGAAGTACCTTTTGAAACTGTACGCTTTCAATAGGTGTGCTTTACTGTGTACATATGTCGTACTGTGTCAGTAATAAAGAAAAAATAGGCCAAAACTAAACCAGAAAGAAGTAAAGCACCCTTTCACCAGTCAGACCAGAATATTTCGCTGATAAGACTGCATTCAGCTGCGTACGAATAATAAATACAGTCTTACGCATGCGTGCAATAAGGCTGCATTCTGATTTTTATGGGAAAATAGTAGCTTCCACGTGAAAGTGGATTTTGAAGTGCTCACAGACGGTGGAGGGCTGATGTGGAACGGGAGAATTATCGGAGCCTTCAATATGGACCTCGATGCCAGCGACTGCTACAGCAGCGTCCAATGAACAACACAGAGTTGATGTCCAGGACGGCTCACCGCCATTCTTCAATATTAAATAAAGTAACACACTTGAACCAAACGCAAATGATACACTGAAAAATGTCATTTATTTTAAAATTTTCCAGACGCCAGTTTCATTTACGCATCAGTACAAAACAGCAGAGCGGAGCCCTCCGTCAGCGCTCTCATGACCAGTAGGGTGCTGCCTGCCAGCCGCAGCTGCAGCCAGCTTAGCTACCTGAGAAGAGTCGCTCCAGCATCTCCGTATAGCTGCCTTACTTAAAGCTGACGCTGCGCTGTGCGGCTGCTGCTAAAGTATACAGCTGCAGAGTATCGCAGCTGTGCTCACCTGTTGCAGCCAACGCCACTATTGTTAGGTGATACTCAAATTTATGGAGTGGCGCTCAAATTTATGGAGTGGCGCACAAATTTAGGTGTTGGCCCTGAAATTTTTGCAATAGCACTTAAATTTTATTGAGTGGCGCTCAAATTTATGTAGTGGCACTCACATTTTTTAAGTGACTTTCAAATTCTAGTAAATGGTACTCGAATTTACGGAATTATTTTAAAATTTATTTAATGGTACTCAAATTCATGGAATAAGTTTAAAATTTATTTAATGGTACTCAAATTAGTAGAGTGATGTTCAAACCTATGGAGTGCACTAAAATTCTTGAAATGGTACTCACGCTGATGGAGTGGTACAAAGATTTATGCTGCAACCCTCAAATTTACGGAGTGGTACTTAAATTTAGGAAGCTGAACTCAAATTTATGAGGTTGCACTATGATTGTGGTACTCGAATTTTTCAAGTGATGCTCTACTTTGGCAAGGGATACTTCATGTAAAGAGCGTTATTTTCATTTTTCGAATGGTACTCAAATACATCCAATGGTACTTCACTTCGTTGACTGACACTCATATTATTTGAGTCGTACTGAAATTCATGGAGGGGTTCTTAGATTAGTCGAGTTGTATTCAAATTTGCTCTATAGTACTCAAATTGATGGAGCATATTCGGCAGTTGAGCGGTAGTTAATTTGTTGAGTGGTTCTCAGATCTTTGGACTGAGCTGCAGCATGATGTCTCACACAAGAACATTTTCGTCTTAAGCCAGGCGAAAGTTTCAACTTATTTGTACAATGGCTTGGTTCAACAAACTTCTTTTCAGTGTCCAAGAAACTTCTCATTTTATCCACAGACGCTGCAATAAGAACAATGACGTAAAAGCAGCACACCAGTGTAGTCCGCACCTGTGCCCAAACTAAGCTCAAGTTATTCAAGTGCGTTCCGTTTAGGTTGTGCCTGAAGAGCATTGGTGGCTGCATCTTGTTCTGCGCCGCCCTGTAGTCAGATGACTACCTCGTAGATGATTCGAGTGAATTAATGGCTGCCCAAGAATGCATATATGGGTGTTTTTATGGTACTATCACCAATTTTGAAAACTCCACATGAACTGTACTCTGTACTCTAAACTTATGGTTCAAATTCCACGAGAAAGTATTTTTTAGCACCTTCTTCTCGGATCGCTGGAAAATCAGATGTCACAAGTGCTATGAAATTTAGACTGTGTTTTGTTTTTAGTATTATAATATGCCCAGCACCAATATCCATTCATTAACGGATGATTACAGGATTTCAAACCCAAAATTCTTGTCATAAAATGTCTAAAAGTCTACGGACATGCATTTCATGTTTTCAAATTGCAAGCCAAAGAAGATTTCGTTGACTAAGGTTGCGTGCCAGAAATGGTATTTCGGTGCGTTGCTTCCAGTTCGCCACTCAAACTAAGCAATCATCGCCCGAAGGCTTTCTAAACTTTTCGAATACAATAAAAAACATTTATCAGACTTCGATGCCGCAAATTTTTAAAATCAGAGGATAAGTCATAGAGAGCGATTTTTGCAGGAATAATAAGCTTTAAAATAGAATAACGTTCAATCCTGAGCATTCGACAATATGGTAATATACAACAATATTCAATAGGCAGTCTGTCAAGGGCGACTGAAGCGACCACACACTCGACATAGGATACCAAGCACCCACGCAGGAAAGGAAGTTCCCCTCAAATCAAAATAAAATCAAGTCTCGCGTCAGGGATGTCTAGTGCGAGCGACATTCAGAAGTGGGGGTAAATTTAATTTACGAACACAAAAGAGAATCGACAACCTCAGACCTTTTGAGAATATTTCACGGGATTGAATGTGCTATCGAAGTTTTTCAGATAATAATCTAGTTCGGTGCGCGATCTAATGGCTCTCTAAAATCCAGAAATGCGTGAGCAAATGGAAAAAAATGACTTACTCGATCACTGTGTTAAATTTACTGGAAAAGCACTTGCAGCGTACGAAACGTTGGAGTGGAATCTTGATGTCACCTTGATAATTGAGTGACACTGAATAAATTTTAAGTTATTGACCCGCCTCTTTGAGTGAAATGTTAAAAGGAATAGGGTTATGAAAATCATAAAAATTATAACTTAGATAAAAGAGGAGTGTTGAATCAATGGCAGTTATTTTTTTCGTTTGATTCACTAAAGAATTGCAGTCCCTGTAGCTGACGAGAGCTATCGCGAGGGCTAGAGTTCTTAATCCAATTAACTCCCTAAAGGCCGATTTAGTTTAGGAATGCAAGAAATGTTCCGCCTGCCCAGGCTTTGCTGTTCACATCAAGCAATTGTGTGCGCATTCATTCTAGTTTTGAAAGAAACATGAAGAATTCAGGACTAAACTGTGTTATGCTGAAGGTTATTAGGAGAGATTTATAACAATTAATCTAGATTTCATTCAACTTTTATCTAAACAAGATGTTTCTTATAGCCTCCTCAAGAATTTTCATTATGCGGTTACGTTTTCCCGCAGCGAGATCTATCCGAGAATTTTTTTTAATGTAGTATTTCTAATGCCCATTGTTCTAGACAGGGGTCCTCGTACGGCTAAGGGATTGAAGGGCGGTGTTTACCAGTGTGTGCAGTATCTTATAATTCATAAAAAATCTAGTTTGGTACGTACGAAAGTAACATTTTTATGTTCCTATGCTTCGCTTGTAATATCTGAGTTCCTGGAAAATTTGGCAATGTTTTAACATGCGATAATTTTTGGTCTACAAATAACTTTTTAAAGAAGTCAAATACCAAAACTTTGCTTGGTACAGTATGTCTTTAGGAAGTCCAATAACCCTTATTGAATTTGAGGCCGGCCTACGAGGTTCTCCTAGAAAATATCTAGTTGAAAATAGTAAGTTTTTTATTACCCTTTCAAACTAGGACGGTCTACCGGTGTTACGAACGCGTTAAGAAGCCTTTTTCCGTAACTTCCCTTGAAGTCCAGGCGGACGACTGGCCCGAGGGTCGGAATGGCAGGGAAAAGACTTGCTTGCCACCAACACCCAAGCGCACACAGAGAAGTCAACTTTGGAAGTGCTCATAGAGACGACTTAATTAATGAAGACTTATGTAGAAAAGACCTAAAAGAGTCTTAGGAGGAGAAAACTCGCAGAAAGAACATCAACATAGAGAAGACTTACATACGGACGACTGGAGTTACCCTTAAATGATAGCCATTTATGTGACTTTACTCAGCTTGGTCAGCCAATCAGCATCACGAACAGGGTTTTAAAAGTAAAATTTGTATAGCAATAAAACCATTATTTAATAAATGTGCAGAAACTTAAGACGAACTCATGATACTCTCAAACTAGCAACAACTTAGAGCAGCTAATGAATTTGTGAATTTTATTAACATGAATGATTTATGTTTGAAAAGACCTGATGGCCTCTCGACACAACGCACGGTTACAAACATCACTATCACGAGCCTAAAGACTGATGCTAAATGCAACACGCCTCACACGTCCACCTTCACACACACGTACGAGTACACCAGACGCCAACACAATCTCTCGGCAGGTTTTCAAGATAGCACGCGAAATCTTCAAAGGCGCGTGATTCCTTGTCGCGTTCACACACCTCAGCTCCTCGTAAAATTTCTTCACTGAAATTTCCCGAGGATATTCTGTCCACTTTGATCTGCCAGTCAGCACTGAGGGCTTTCGAGATGCTATTCGCTCGTCAGTTCTCAGAGGATTGTAAATGTACGAGTCCTTGAACGATGCCAGTGCCCCGAGACTGGTATAGTGATTCCCAGAATGGCACGGCTAACGCTGTCAAGTGGTAGCAGTGGCAGTGGAGGAGATTGCTGCGCTCAATTGACTCAGACTATGCTGTGCCTAAAATGAAGAAACCAATTATTATGGGCTAGTAGACGGAGAATTTATACGCAACCTTTGTTCCCACTCAGAATCCCCTGAGGACAGAAAGAGCAATTTCAGAATGAAGAGGAATAAAAAAAAAAGCGACAGCAAAGTAAGTGGAAAAAATGAAAGAAGTAAAGTAGATGCAAAAGACGAAAGTCTGGAAGGCCTAGCTGAGGTAACCGTAACAGTTCTCCCTGGCGTCACCGATACCGCCAATCTTTGTAAACTCTGGTATCCATAATACCGACGGTATCATCGTACAATACGTAGTATTCGATGATTTTCGCAAGATTCATCGAGCTTAATTGAGTTAATTCCATAGAGTATGAAACTTTGGAACGTGATATTTAATGGTTTACTATCTTAGAATTGTGTGTTTAATCAGTTTGGAAACTGCATACAAATTATAGAAATATCATTGAATAAAACAAAAATAAATAACGAAAAATGATACATCTGTGATCCAAACATGGGCTACGCAAGCAGCATTGCCCCTTGATTGAAAGGCTTCGCACCAACAATAATATAACAATTAAATTTATAAACAAAACACCCTACGCAATGTATTATACAACCTCCACCAACACTGCTCTCTTAAGCCCCGTCCACACTATCAATCTTTGGAGCGAATTTGGTGTTCGCGGAAACACAACGCATGCTCGCACATTTCGGTGTCTTTGTGATTACCATTCGGTTGGAAATCACGAACACAAACTTCCGTAGAAACAGCAAACACTCGCTTGCTAATCTATATACTGTTCAAACGAATAGTTGATCTTACAAGAAATGAATATTTTAGTTATTTATTCATTTTAGTATTGCTTAATGTTGTCTTATGAACCCATTTA
>VOMN01085751.1:0-19158 GCA_014899125.1 Orchestia grillus
GCATTCGGTCGCAAAGGTGAATAACTCAGCCATTCCAAATCATATTCAATATCTGTATTCTGTACTCAAACATTGACACGGGCTTTCTCTTATTCACTATTTTTTTCGATTTAAAAAAAGCCCATGATAGTGTAGATCCTAGGATCCTTCCTTCCATCCTCATTAAGTCACTGTAGAAGAAGAACTTGTCAGTGGTTCACTTCTTATTTCTCACTCCGTTAACAATTCGTTGCAATCGGAGACGCAAAATTTGTCCCCATCACCGTTTAACCAGGAATAGTAGTAAAATATCGCTCCCTTGCTAGTCACGCATTAAATCGCAACATAGCAGTCTCTTTCCACGCACTAAATTTTAGAATTCCATTCATCGAAATATGCATCAAAATACCTTGTACAAATCCTTCAAAGCTAATCATGAAGCCTACATTTCTCGTGTTATTGAAGCATTTTGTGTACGTTCGTGTAGGCTGACCTATGAGAATATGTACTCGTGTGTTCATATGTTTACAGTCGCTTACTTCGATTTTTCACTAACACCATGTGCTCAAATCTAATTTGTAATTTGCAGACACTTCGTTGTTATTACTTTAGTGATGTGAAACCTTCACTTCTTTTTAATGTACTTTCTTGTATTGCTAATGCAAAATCCTCATCCGTACATAGGTTGCCCTGGAAGCCTTGGAGATTATTTTGGCCAACGAGTGGTGAATAACCTGATTATAGTTTATTTAATTTCTCACTTGATTGCAATACTGCGTCCAATATAACTACTTGTGGTAAATAAATGCTTAAGCCCGTCTTTGAGCGCGATGGTGTCAAGCATCGTACTTTCTTGGGCGAGCAGTGACAGCTGAAGTTGCGTCAGAGCGTATATTTTAAGATAAATTTTAAACTGCGGACACACCACCAAGGAAATAAAATCTAGCCATTAAGTTCCACAAGTTCGCATGTGCCACCTAACAAAATGCTCTCTAGATCATAGTCCTTGAATTTATCGCTAGGTTTACAGGGTGCTTTTTAATTTTGATGGGAACAATTTCCACAGCCAATCCAGTCCCTCTCTGCCCAGAGTGCGTACCATTTCCACAGCCAATCCAGTCCTTTCTGCCCAGAGCGTGTTTGTCCTGTCAGCACTTATTTTATCTCAACTGCGGTCTGAAGAGAGAAGGGGAAGCAAACACGTCCTACCGAAGCGCCTCGCTCCATTTACATAAGAAAACTTTGTGTGAAGGACTCGAATAATTGTGTTGATTATCTCAAGACGGCCAACCACACGTGAGAGTAAGACAATCGCATCGACCGACAGAGAAGGTTTCGCTTGGAAGCCATCGAGATAAACTCGTGGAATCAACATCAGAACGGAAGCCTAGAAATATGAAATGAAAGGAATGAACTGACAAAATTGAACGCTACAGGGTCGGTGGCACCGTCTGCTATGAGATACATACAATGAAGAGGAAGAGTAGTTGTGGTAGTGGTGGAGGTGGAGATAGCCGCGCTTTAGTAACAGTCTATCTCGCACCGAATGAGTAAGGACTATTTAGTATTGACTTGGGAGAACGGGGAATCTATGCACAAGGTGTGTTCCCCCACAAGATCCCCTCCGCATAAAAACAGCAAGTTAAGAAGGAAAAGGAAGAAAGGACAGAAGAAATAGCGAAGAAGGAATGAAAATGGAAAGAAGTAAAGTAGGCACGAAAGATAGAAGTCCCGAAGGCATGTCTTAAGCTGAGGTAGCCTAACAGTGCTCCCCTGGGGAGAGGGGAGGGAGGGCTAGTTCCCATAGCATAGGATAGGCAAACCAAACCTAAGCTAACCCTATTGCCTATCCTATACCCACCGACAGAAAAGGGGAAGAAAAAGGCTAGCTACCCAGCAAGCTAACAATTAAATTAAACACTATAATACTGCTACAAATTGAGCTTGTTTTGCTGTGCACAGCTCGAGATATCACTGAGCTTAGAAGTGCCCTGACAAGGCCAGGCTCCCAGAACACCCCATCCAGACCCTCCCTCGCGAGGAGAGCTCTAGATTCTCACTCGTCATGCCACACGAGAAGCGCTAGGTCCCTGAAGTACATTGATAAATTATCCCCATCAGCGCTCCCACAATTAAACCATGACACAAACACAATTTTCAGGTGTGATTTTTAAAACATGAGCAGTACAAATAAGCATATATATATATATATATAGTTCGCAAAAGAAAGCATTTAACTAACAATATAATCGTTCCTTCAACAGGAAATCAATATTACATCGAGCAACGTTGTAGCTGCCAGTAACTCGAGACTACTTAAGAAGAATTCGTTATACTGAATATGATCCTGAAGAAGAAGATATAATTACTTAACGCGTTTCATTGGCCTGCCCTCACGTAAGCCCGGCCCTAATTAGCCGCCTCTTTGTCCGAGTTTCGGTGCCTTTTGATTGGCTGAGCAGACACGCCAGGCCCAAGTAGCTCGAGATTATTTACATTGTGCAGACGCACGACTGCCGTACGGGGAGCCAAGCCAGGAACCGAGGGAAGAAATGTTTCAATTACGGGAGCTCTCGGAGATCAAACTCCGTGGATCAGAGCTCAAACTCCATGGATCAGAGCTCAAACTCCGTGGATCAGAGCTCAAACTCCGTGGATCAGAGCTTAAACTCTGACCCAATCCTGGAAAGACAGAATCAATTCACGGTTCTCCTCTTCTTTTCGTTCATCTCCACTTACGCATACAAATTTCAGAGCCCCAATGTTCTTCACTTCACGTACATTCATCTCCGCCGCTCATGATTCGCGGATCATAGCTTCAGCAGCACCTGGAGGCGCACTCAACTTGCTTCGTCAAATTGTACTTCAAATTATATTCTGGAGTGAGCATCTTATGAGAGCATGTCCTCGAAAATTTCAAGCCGATTCGAACACTAAGAAACCTTTGACGTATAATTTGGAAATACGGTCTGCCGTGGCTGTGCTTTGCCAGAGTTGGGCGGTAATGGACGGCGACTGAGATATTCGTAGTCGAAAGCGTAGTGGAATGTAGATTTGATTAAAACACTCGAATGTAAAAAAATAATTATATCGCTGTAATTTTGAAAGCCGCTGAGAGCAGCCATGTTGTTCTTAGCACCGCGCTCGTCCGTCACGAGTGTGAGAACCAACGGTTCTCACGAGACCGCCCCACACCTCGCAGTTCAAGTGACACCTAAAAGTGAGTTTACCCACCCCCATGCGTCAGCCATCTTAGGTGCTACCACTTGGGCTCCATGGCGTACTGGTTAGCGTGATGGCCTTGCACCCGGGACGTTCAGTGTTCGAACCTCGGCTCAGGCAGGCATTTCACGTAATCGGGGAGTACTTCCCTTCGGAAATGAAGTTTAAACCACACATTCCTCGCATCCCTCACCACCCCAGTAATTATAAGGTATTAAAAAATCAACGGTAAAACGTGTTGGAATTAATAAAGGTTCTTTTTTTGAGCTGAAACTTACTAGCGGGTGGAATTTACGCATAGAAGTTAAGCGAGCTCGTCTCTTTCAAAAACGACGAAGTTCGTTAGGAAAACGAATAACTAAATTCAAGTCAGTCCGTATCTCGAAAAGCGATGGATTTTTGAGAGCAGAGGTCCTACCGTACAGCAGCACAGCACCTCTCCACCTGTTGCGGTCGGCCCTCTAGGCGCCCCTCCTCATCCCCTCCCTCCCTGACGAGGCCTCGAGCTACGCAACGACCTACTTCGGTTTTAGGAGAGCGTTACAGTTCAAATGCATTCGCTTCTCTCGCCCAGCTTAGGGTGCACGATTTATTAGGTCAACGTGACTGCTCTTCAGTTTTGATGTGGATACCAGAAGAAAAGTGCTCGAAAATTTGTACCTATTGACGGTGTCAGTCTATCTATCGAGGCGAAAATTTGTTCGCGAACTAAAATGATGAATTAAACACTGATCAGCATCAGTTGGCAAGTTATTCAAGCTCTGTCAGAGGATCCTAATAGACGAGCTTAGAAAAATAAACATCACGATAGGATGGACAGTTGGGCATGTTTAATAAAACCATAAATTGGCTTCCCCACGCAAACATCGAGGCACAAAGGCACGCCCTCCACGCTCAATCAAAACTTGGACTCCCCGTAAAACTACTGAAGCGGGATGTTTTTCGCCAACTTGCTTTTTTACCTGAAAACAATTGAAACTTTGGTGTCATTCCGCATCCATCCAACGTCTCTGAGTTTGCCTGACAAAGAAAGCATAATTTAAAGAGAGATGTACGCTTCGGGAGCTTCTGCCTCTCCTGTACACCTCATTGCGGCCGGCGGGGCAGCAGCAGCAGCTGTCAACAGCGCAAAAATTATAGCGAAGGAGCGGAATTTTGCGCGAGGGATTCTTTGCTCCCCCGCAGATGAAGACGTGACGAAAAAATTAATTGCGAGACTGAGGGAACTGGACGAATCCTGTACAGATTTAACCTATGTGCGAACCTGCAGAAAATACAGCCCTGTGCAATATACTCATGATTACAAAAATGTACATATAAATTTTGTACCTTCATTTTGTAAACGTACGCACAAGTGTGTGCAGTAAGGGCTTACAACATCTACAGTAGAAAATAGTTTTTACTTGCATAAAACCTAAAACCTTAAAAATTTGGAAAACATAGGCACGCAAGAAAATTATTCATAGATGAAGTGACACTACCATCAGGCAGCTGCTACAGAAGTCGAAGTAGAGATACGTGTATGACTAATTTTTTTCTAAAAAATGGAAAGACGCGGAAATAGAAAATTTTCTGTAGAGGGGCAAAAACTGAAGAAGTAAAGGGCATGGAAGTCAGAAGTCGCGACGGCCTATGGCTGAGGTAATCCAACACTGTCATCTGGTGTTGCCGGTTTCCGTGGCATACGATAAACCTACCTAACCTAACCCTATTGCGTATCTTGTGTCCCTTGAGGGGTTAACCCATCAATCGAAAAATATAAAATTTTCCATGCTGATCACGGAATTAAACACAAGAATGAGTGTTTCAAAAAACCTAGAGGACTGCATGCACAAGTTTGTTTCAACATACAATGGATGCAGCGGAAACGGCCGACCAACAACTCTAAGCGTAAGAAATAATAAGCTAATATCATGTGTACCGTAAATAAAATCTCAAAGAAACTAAAGCTTAAATTTTCATAAATAACACGGCAATACTGAAATAAAAATATAAAATATTTTTAAATAATGCTGAAAAATCTCTACGCAACACAAATAATTACAGAATGGGAAGACAAGTCAAACTTAGGATGATATCTAATAGGATATTTCTATATTTGTACGCAAATTAAACCCATTGTTCATGTAGGTTATTATTGTAACAATACTGAAAATATCGTAAGGGCTCAATGAAATGAAGAGAGTTAACCACCGTTCATAACTTGGAAGAATTGTCTATGTGAAATTATTTTCATTTGGGGCTAAAAAGTGTTATTTCCTAACTCCCTTTATGACGAAACGATAATGCTCTATCTCTAGTCCCATGAAACTAAGCTTTTTTATAATACTTGAATTACATTTAACACTGGTATCGCAACGAAGAACGGGTCATTGGAAATTTATTTCCCCCGAACACTAAAACAGTTCCAGCATTACTATTTTCACGGATACAAAGAGATAGGCGAAATTTCTGACGTGTGATACCTACAAACAAATCTATTTTTTATCTTTCACTCCAGATACCGATGATGAGAGTAAAATTGTACGAAAGATTTAAATTTATAGTACGCATCTAGTTCTTGAAAGATGTTTTCACCCACCTTGGTTTTGCTCTTTTGGTGTCATCTACGCTTCAAGTTTTGTTGCGAGTGTAATTGGAGCTCAGAGTCAGAGCTTGACCTCCGAGAGCCAAAGCTTGAGCTCTGTGGGCCAGCACTCAAACTCTAAACTCTGTAGAACTAAATTTGAACTCAGTGGAACCTTAGCACCGACCTGTGCCTTCTTCGAAGCCTTCTCCCCAAGCTCTATTCATATTGGCAGCTGGAATAATTAGGACCGAGCTTGAATTGATGCAAGAAATGTAACAGAATTTTTTTTCATATTCGAAAGGAGAACTTGCACGCTTTGATATTGTTCTCTGGAGTAAATAGGTAGAAAGAAAAATATTACAGGGCACGTAACAATCGGTGTTCACGGTGAAGCTTCCCCAAAATACTATGACAAACCATGATGAAATCAAATTTCAATATCAAAATTCCAGACGCGGCCATCGTCTTCCGAATAACCCAATAAAAAATATTACATCCTGTGACAGACAATTCTCAATTACACGAGGAGTTCGTAGGTACAAAATTAACATGCTGGTAGCATCGTCCAAACCTAACACAATTGTATGGCACCAACTTGAAATAATTGTGCTACGTTGCACCTATAGGGAAAAGTAGGACCTTGACTCATCACTCAACATTACGTCCATTTGATAACTTGGCCCAGTCGTAGAACAGGCAGGTCAAGCCACGTCTCGCAACAGATCAATGGAATTTTCAAGAGCAGTCTGACACAACGGCTAAGGTCACACTGATGTGCCACCTTTCAGGAACGTTAGCTTTAATCTTCCTTTCTATGGAAATTACCCCGCCAGGAATCGAACCCGGGGCCTCCAGAATAGGAAGCAAGCGCGCTTCCACTGCGCTACTCGCCCCGCAGTCCACCAGACCTCGAATGGCGGCGTGCCTTAAATCTCCATTTTTCCGATTTAGAAAGGAAATTTCATACCAAAGTTAGATTATCCCCAAATATAAACTAATTTTTTTGGAAGGGCAACACGATAAATTTTCTAATACAGCTTCGTCGATACATTCCTAAGATCATCAAGATTTTTTTCACATTTCACGATTAATTTTTGAGAACGATCGTTACAACAAGATCGATCGAGTGTATTATCAGTAAATTTCGATCTATTCTTTAAGCCATATGGTATATCCATAAATACGCATATAATAAATGATATTGGGTCAATTGGTTCAAACATGAACGACTCTTCAATTTCTAAAAGAAATACTGTGCATGAAATTCAGATTCCCAATATCAACGCGAAAAGTAAGCGTACCCATTCAATAAACTTGAGTTGGAAAAAATATAGCTGAATGATTGGACCCCTACCAATTAATTCTATTAGCATAAACAAATCATTTTTAGGCAAACGGAGCCTAATTAACACGGTCATAAATTTTAGCATTTATCAATCATTCAAGTGATCCCAATTATCATTTCAATTCTGATCGTCAAGCGATCCCTATTATTTATTAGAAGCCAACCTACATCCACGCAATTTGTTAATTTAGCCTTGAAACAGATACGCTGTAATTCATAACCACATTTTTGCATGTTTTTCAGAAGTAACTCAAGAAGTGTTAGAGTAACACTCTGTTATAAGAAACTATTTTTAGGTAGTAAAATTTTCAACAATCCATTATAGGTAAAAAATGACCACAGCGTCAACAAATATAACTATGAAAATACTTAAGTTTTCGTCGTCTTGACGCTCCTAGCACTACAAAAATATACAAATTTGAGCATACACAATTAATGAACAGCTGGCAAACAGCAAAACATTTTCAATAGCTTTGAAATTCGAATACTCGACAGCTTTTGAAATACTTTGATAACCCACAGATACCTGTTCACACACAAAACTCGAAACACTCATTTGGCGTGAACGGATCCTCGGCGTAATCCCAGAGCTCAACTCCATTCAATCGCACCACATTTTCACGCGCTTTTTCACACAAAGCACAGCACGTTGTGTATGAACAGGCCACAAACGCTAACGAAGTTGAATGAATGAATGACTTTTGATAGAGTTTATATTATAAACTCTAGCCCTGAGCAGAGAGAATTGAAGAAACTTTTGAGGCATACAACCAGCGAAATATTTAATTTTCATAAAAAAAAGATAATTGACATGGCCCAAAATGCAAACACCCGCACACTAAGTTTCAAAACGTGAAGTTTTGGTAAAATTGGCAAGCGTCCATGAACAAAGAGGCGGAGAGCGAGGAGTGCAGGGCCAGACATACCTTCTTCGGAGCTCCACTTTCCCCTCTCCATATTGCACCACGTCTAACACACTACTGAACTGACCTCCCTGCCGACTTCTGCTCACAAGAATTACAGAGACAACAAGCAAAAAATTCTTCCCTTGCACTCTAAATAGACGAATTTAGCAGAGTTATTCAGTTGGGAATGTGTGATACGAAATAAAGCTCTGCATAATAGAAGTATTAGCAAGGTATTAAAATGTTTTCTTCAGAGTTTGGTGTATCTGCAGGATCCATTAAACTTCTGCATTGCTGGCAACGCTCCATGGTGCTACCCGCTCAGATGCGTCTCAGCGCGAGTCCCCCTCGCACCCGCCGCACTCTAGGTCTAGCGATCGTTTTCTATAGAAGGCTGGGTTCATAGAAAGTGATCAAATTTAAGGGAAACAAGAGCAAGAAAAGCTGTTCACAAGCTTATAATATTCGTTGACTATAATCATTAATGTACCGAAAAGAAAAAGAGGAACGTATCGAAAGTTAAAGCCATTTCCAAAATCTGAAATAAATAGAAAAAAATTAATACAAAGAAGAAATTATTTTAACCAAAACATTAAAACTAAGCCATTTGTAACGAAAATGATACTTATGTTGTTTAATGCAGGTTTATCTGATGAAATAACAAGGATTCTAAAATGTGGATACCAGTGGGGGCCAAAAATGGAAAAAAAAATTTGAAACCTTACAGGTGAACAGGAAGATCTGACTTCCCTGTGTGAGTGCGTACAGCAGAGCGGCGAGGAGTTGAAAAAGGAAGATTAGTGCGGAAATTCCTTCCAGCAGCTCAACCACACGAACACCGAGAGCTCCTGTAGTTGAGCCCACGTATAGCAACGAACATCGTGTGTAACAATGTTTATATATTATAGACATGTATACCTTTTTAGAATCCTTGTATATTTTATCAGACAAACCTGTTTTAAATGACGCACAATCACCACTTCCGTTACAATTGGCTTAGTTTTAATGTTCTTGATAAGACTATTTCTTTACATTATAGCTCTTTTTTAGTTTTTCCAGATGTTGAAAAGGCTTTTATGGTAAAAACGCTCATTTTTTCCTTTATAGTACAATAATAATTCTAGTTAACAGATACTAAGCTTGCAAGCATCTTTCCTTACTCTTGTGTTCATCATAGAACTTTACGAGCGGCAAAACATTTATATCACTCAAGGAAGAAGATGCAAGTAATTCGTTCAAAACACAAGAATATTACACAAGCAAAGTAAGCCTTCTCCCCTATTAGTTGATAAATGGTTTTATTTTTGACGGTTTTTAAGGGAGTCGGGAGAACAAATTGTTTTCCTGAGAAATGAGTAAGACTTTACCCACAATAACTTTTCACATCATACGTGCAAACCAGCTGCGTATACCACAAATTTTAAAATTCTAAGAATGAAAACTTTTCAACGCCGAAAATAATTTCCTTTCCCTCCGAAATTGAGAAATATTCCTTATTGTGTTCTTCCACTCGGCTACTATGAAAAATCAGCATTGAACGGATGCGGCGCCTCGATTTTTAATGGAGAAAGAGGACAGTTTGTGGCGGCAGGCTACGAATCATCGTACGAAAAAAATTGATAAGAAACAGGATTTAAGGAAAATAGGTATTAAAAAAATCCACCCAAATTTCATCGATTAGTTTCTAAACTCAGAAACGATCAGTCTCGCTCTCTCTCTCTCTCTTTCATTCGTTCCCTCCCCAGTACACCACAGGTACTGAAGAAGATAATTCGCTCTCCCGGAGGTGAAATCTGGAGCGAAACCCACACCCGAGAGTGTGAACTGACCTTACATTTTGGCTCATTTTCGACAAAAATGAAATCACATTAAATCTCTCATCACGCAAAGTAGTAACACTGAGCTTTTTTTTAATTAGGTAGGAATGAAAAGCTAGTTGAGATAGACTTGTCTCTGAACTTAAGCAAAAAATAAGATCGGTAGAGCATCCTCAACTGTAAGGAAATAAATTGTCCCCTAGAAACTGTAACAAACCATTCCGGTAGAATTTTCGTATCAAATTTAGCTTTTTACGGTATGAAGTCGTTATTCCTTCAATACTCTCAGAGATATGAGAAATGAAAACATCAGTTCAAATTCTTTAAAAAGCTCCCCGTGATTTAACGCCCCTTACCCCTCCCTCCATGCAACGAAGAGACGTCAAATTCCAGAGAAGAAACCTGAGCATGTTCTCTTGCCCTGGAATGGAGTACAACCTGATTGGCAAATCAAAAGCTTTTTCGATTTCACTAATGAACCCGGAGCGAAGGTTAAAGATTTTTCAGGGCAAGGCAAAATTGTCCCCCTCGAGGTAGACGAACATCTGCAAATGACAGAAAAGAACTTTCGTTATCACTCGCAGCCTACAGCTGCTGATAGTAACATACACAACCGCACGAACCACAATTACCTACAGCTGCTGATAACAACACACACAACCGCACGAACCACAATTACCTACAGCTGCTGATAGCAACACACACAACCGCACGAACCACAATTACCTACAGCTGCTGATAGCAACACACACAACCACACAAACCACAATTACCCTCTCCATCCTACAGCTGTTGATAGCAACACACACAACCACACGAACCACAATTAGCCTCTCCATCCTACAGCTGTTGATAGCAACACACACAACCACACGAACCACAATTAACCTCTCCAGCCCACAGCTGCTGAGTAGCAACACATGAAACCCCGCGAACCACAATTAGCCACTTCAGACCTTCAATGCTGAGTGGCAACACATGCGACCACACAAATCCCATACGTAAACACACAGACACACACACACCCGCTGCTGAGCTGTGCTATGTGCTCAGGTGCGCCTGCCCAGCCAGCGCAGGTGTGAACTCTCACGCTCACCACAACGCGCCGCGCCCTCGCATTACGTCTCAGCATGTACACTTTCTGATAGGGATACATTACTCAGCGGCCTCTCTGGCGCCTACACGCACTGTAGACACTGTCTGTCCACTAGCCCATGCCACGGCATGTGCTGTGTTTTTGGAAAAATAAAATGAACGGTTTTATGACGAACGCGTGCTCCGATCAGATGATTTTGGTAATTTTTACCATATGCCTGAGTACGTTGGCAAATGATCAATTTATACCAGGAGAGGTCGAAGAAGAACGACTAAACTCATTTCAAGCTTCGTTATTCAAAATCAAATATTTGGCGAATTCGCTTGCTCAAATTAAGAAGTAGGCAATAGGCCAAGACGAGTTAACTCGTCCTTGCCAGAAATGAGATTAACCCTTCCCAGTCAATATGGATTACAAAATTTTCGTTCAGAAGGATGCAGCTGGTTTTTCGCAGCAATAATGCAGCCCGATTGTATACATACATAACGCTGCAACTAATTCTCTGTACCAAGTTGAACGCAGCCTTGTTTCAAAAATAATTCAGTCCGCACAGGGCTTCAGAAATAATCGTAAACAGCGTAGATTATTTCGAGGTTGGAGCGTCTGACCTACTCTGACCCACACGACTACCTCCTGTGAGCTCCCTAAATATTTTTTACAGGAGCGCCTTGGGCTTCTGGAGTGTTGACCTTTTTATACGTACGCTGAGCAGTGGGCGGTCAAGCATTCACCACGTTCATTCAACTTTCATTCATTCATCATACTTGAAAATGCAACAACTTTGACCTTAGCCTCGCACACCAAGAGCCTTCATGTGAAACAAATTTTGCGAAGGAGCTTTGGCTTGCGAGACGCTGGTAACGCAAGGAATGAATATTTTATAAGGCTTAACGACATATTCTAGCGTCTTCACGAACTTTCAAACCAAAGATGAACAAGTTCATGAGTATTCTTTTCTGATCAATGAAAATATCGCTCGGTAGAAATGTGAGTAAAATTAAACATTTTCCTCGATTCATGCTCATTATGTCTCATTCAAATTAAGTTTACAAATTCATATTTTATGGGCGTTTCATGAAGAGCTCTGAATTTGAAAACCACATCTTCACAATGAGAACGCGTTGTTCAGTTGTGAACGGCTCCATGGCGCAATGTAGCACTAGTTGAATAAAAAGCCAAAGCCTATTTATCGGGGTGAAATGAGATATCAAACATGATAAATTAATGCCCCCAAGCATCAAAACACAAGAATATCACCCAACACAACATTCGGTGCTTTTCATGGAACATCTTCTACATTTACCTGCACAATTCGGGCCGGTAACTCCCGTCTCTCAGCCACTACAAACAATTTATTACTGACCATTGATGCACACTGGATTTCAGGATCCCAAAATAACGCGAGAATTTATGAGCCCATTAACAGCACAACTCAATGCTCATTTTATGTACACCTGAACGAAACGGTGAGTTCACGTGTGTGAAAATACTCAGGAGAGCAGTAAAATCGAATTGGAAATCCCTCAAGTCATTTTCCGCTCTAACGTTCAGCGCGTGACCTGAATTTCTAAGTGGAGAAGCGTTCCGCCAGCGTGTACGCGCGTCTGTTCGAATTAGAACTTATGAAATTAACTGTAATTAAGTCATAGGAAATTTTAAGTTCTTATAATAAACCTGCTAAAACTGCGCTTCTAAACTGAAGTTTCTAAAGAACTTCGATCAAAACGGGAATCGAAGTTCGTTATTACTTTTTGCATATTTTATGTGCAAAAATTGGTACCTATAATCGGCGCTGAGCACATCGATATAAAAGTTATATCGGCTCACAAGCTACCACAGCGAGAGAATAAGTCTTCTCGGTTCCAAGCGGTATGACACGGTACAAAATCTTTGATTGAGAATATATAAAAGAAAAAATGGATTGGATTGTACATTTGAGAAATACCTTGTTATCTTGAGCAATATGATAACCCAATTTTTTACTTATACCATCGTAAAATGTTCGTTGAATTCCGATCACTTGAAGCCGCTCTTTGGCTGGTAACAGTCCCACTAATTAAGATAATTTCCAGCCCCCTGTTGTGGCGTGGACACAAATCTTAATTAACGGTCGCGTTCCCAAGCGTGTTAGTGTGTGCAAATCATCTCTACCACTAATTCACTATTGATGAATTAATAGTGGATGTAATAGCGTGCTTCCACGAGTCCGTTGGATGAACTCGACCGAGACATGGCCCCCGTTAAATCATCTCATATCAGCCAATAAAAAATAATTTTCTAAAAACTTGAAAAATAGGCGATACATGCTAGCCAGCGCGCTGAGGGCTAATTAAACGCACTCATTAGAGGTTAATTGCACAGTAGGAGGCTACAACGCAAACAGGAATACCGTCAAACTCTTCCTAAGAATGCAACAGATGTTCAGGCCCGTTATCGTGCCTTGGTTCATTATTGACCCTATTGCGCGGTGGGACTGATCTCATCAGTCATCGAAAACGCTTACCACTGACGCGTGCTATTTCCGTGGCTGACCTCTTCAGTCAGGCGTCACTAGTGACCTTTTTTCCATGAGTGAGGAGGTCAGTACCACTATGGCAGACGTAAAATGAGAATTTTTATTTAGAAATGACAATAGATTTAACATTTTAAAATTTTAAGCTGCAATCATCGAGTAGTTTTGCGCAGACAGGCCGGTATAAAAATACTCTTCTCTCGTAGTTTGGCGCGAGAGTAGCTGGTCATTCAGAGAACCCAATATCTCAGGCACACCAGTTAGGCTACCTCTCCTTCGAGCTTTTCCTGCCTACTATTCATGTTATTTTTCATGCCGATTAATGCTCCATCACAACGTCATGTCAGCTAAGTAAATTGTTCAGAACATTTGTTTGAAATAGAAATCTAGCTGAACATCTCGTCTCAGGATGCTGTGATTTAACGGACATCGGAAACAACGCGCCCTAAATCTGCTGTTCTGAATGCGTATGTATTCCACTGGCCTGACTGTCCGGTGCGGAAGTGCGGAATGGTCACATGCGGAATGGTCCCGTGCGGAATGGTCCCGTGCGGAATGGTCCCGTGCGGAATGGTCCCGTGCGGAATNTGGTCACATGCGGAATGGTCACATGCGGAATGGTCACATGCGGAATAGTTCTTGCAGACGATGTAAACAGAAACTGAACGTCATTCTATTATTGATCCGAGCCTTTACTTTTGACCAGAGCAAATTTAGCACTTTGACACATTTATATTCATTTCTCTGCGCCCGAAAGACCAACACACGACCACGCAATCAAAACTTCAAAATTAGCCAAAGAAACTGCACGAGTTACACGGAATCCAAAAAAATCCTTCCACCCATCGTTCAGCCCTGAGACTACTTCGTACCAATCAGCAAGACACCAGTCCTCCTCAGACGCCAAGCTCGTTGCTCTCATTTTTAGGAAATCCCTCGCCGTGCTTTGGAGGGGAGGCTGGTGCTGCCGTGGACCCCAGCCCTCTCTGCTGTGTTTGTTAAGCCCTGGCGTTGCTTCTGAGCTGCCGTCTGTGTTATGGTGTCATTTGGGCCATCAGCTTTCGGAGTACGAGCTTGCAGGCGTGTGCGATGATTTAGCGCTCTCGAGACGTTTGCATCGTGTCATTATAAGAAAAATTGAATAGAATAAAATAATGGTTTGATTTTGATTGAAATCGTTACCTGGACTCGTTCACCGATAAACAGGATGGATCATTTTTCAGAATGTAAGAGACGGGGGACCAAATTTCATCAAAACTGACTATTTATTGAATTAGAAAAGAGCAAGCGAGGCTGTTCAACGAACTCGTGTATGTAGATTTATACATTTCGGTTTAACATTCGCGTGCGTAGCCAGTTTATCGACTTTGAAGTAATGCCTAATTCGACGTTGAAACTTTCTGGTGTATTATACGAGTAACATTGCAAATTACCGACGTCGTCATTGGAGTCCCCTGAAAACAGTTCCCTCGAGAAGAAAATTATATTCCCTGGGAAACTCTCCCATTATTACTCTAAAGTGGAGTTAAAGGCCCCTAGCTCGACGTCAGAATCATAAAAAATGTACAACTTAACTGAACGCCTCAAGTAAGAGAGCATGCATCCTTGCGATAGATATCAATACTTTGCTAAATCCAGCAAGGTTGAAGGACAGAGATTATTTTCTTTTGCAGTTTTGCAGTCAACAGCTTTTAGGCGTGAGTATTAAATGTAAATTCCGGAGAAAAGTTGTTATTCTACGTTGTGAAGAAAAAAATGTTTTTTTAAGTTCAGCAAACAATAGTTATTGCAGGAGTTGTAGTAGTAATAAGAGTAAGGATAGTAGTGCTCTTGTAACCCAGACTATCGATCTCGTAACGAAAGAGAAGGGACGATAGAGAACCTATGCACCAGGTGTGTTCCCACACAAGATCCGCTGGGCGTAGAAACGATAAATTAAATGGGAAAGGGAAAAAAAGATCAAGAATTACCAGCAAAGCAGGCTTGGAAATGAAAAAAATTAAAGTGGCCACGGAAGATAAAACTCCCAAAGGGCCACCTAAAGCTGAGGTAACCTAACAATGTTCACCTGGGGATGCTAGTCCCCACAGCATAAGATAGACAAACCGAACTAAACTAACCCTATTGTCTACGGGCCTATGCCCCTGAGGGGGAGTTGTGACAGGCCGTGGGGGCACTGGAGTGCCGCAATGCTGTGCAGGACAGCAAACGCCTGCAGAAATATTCGCGTTATGCGGTGCGCATTATGCCGTACACAATATGCCGTACACATTATGCCGTACACATTATGCCGTACACATTATGCCGTACACATTATGCCGTGCACATTATGCCGTGCACATTATGCCGTGCACATTGCTCTGAGAGCTGCCGTGCCAAAAATAAAGACCGTTTGCGCTCCTCGATTCATTTGTTTGTCCTCTCCCGCGCTGAAAATATTATGTAAAAATGCACGGCATGCATTGAAACGATAAAATGGTGGAAGTATTCATGGGTTTAGCAGGACGTTGTCAAAACACTGTCGCTTATTTAAATGTGATATTTCGACACCGTGTACGAGAAAGCAGCCCATAAATAATATAATAAAAGCAAAATATTTCACAATTCTTCGTCATTTCCACAACGCTTAATAATTGACAAAACATCAGGCTAAATAATCGCACTAAATGTTTTTCAAAGTTTTTATTTCATAGCATTATTTCCGTCATGGGTATTCAATGAGCTAATGAAATATTGTGCTGTTTTTAAAACTGTATTACTGTGCAGATGTAAGAGGTCGACGGGCTAATATATAATTAGCAGACAATAAGTTTTACAAACGCTAATTTTATATATAGGTTACGTTCACTTTTGGTATGGTAATGCTTTCAAGATCTCAAAATATGCTGAATTACCGTCATTTCTGACTACACGAGTGCACCACGCAGCTCCTTCAAAGCTATCATGTGGTGCTAGTTCTGCTTCAGATGTGCTGTAATGACTCTACAGACTATGCAAGAGAATTTTGTTTTTGCCTTGTTCCTGGGTTTAAAAGTAATAATTTTCCATTTATTTGTATAGATATCTAAAAAAAATAATTTTAACGCAAAAACATTTACTCGTGCGGTGGGGTATCTGCAATTACTCACGCGTTGAGACACAGCTCAACGGCAGTGCTCGACGACATCTCCAAATAATGCAGTAGCTATGTATAATTAATGTAGTAGCTATCTCCAAATAATGTAGTAGCTATGGCCGCGATATTCCAAGTCGTTTTTGCATTTGCCAAAGCGGCCGAAATGGTCAACCCTACGCTCAAATTTCCGTAGCATGTTTACATTAACTAGCTGGCAGAGCCTGCGAATATTTCGTGGTTAGAATCTTCTAGAGTAGAAGTTTATGATCAAGCTGTAGCATAGATACCGCAATCACCTTTGTATTTATTGGTGAAGGATGTGGCACACATAGATACACACAGAGTTACAATCGTATTAATACATAGATAATTATTAGTGGTTGATTGCTCAAATCTATTCTGTTTCATTCCTTAGAAAGAAGTAATGAGCCGAAAACCTGTGTGAAGTACGACCATGCAAGCATTTGGCACGTAAATTCACCGAGCATGGCGGTATTAAACGCCCTATTTTTTGTTTCTTTCATAAAAGTTGACCAGTTTTCATTTGATACAAAACAATGGATTAAAAGAAAATCCATACCTACGAGCAACCGAATTTGAACAGTGTCAAAAAGATTAGCAGATGGTACAGATATTAGTGACGATTCATAGGTTACATGATGACGTCTGCAACATATTTAGGCCGGACCCACTGCAGCCTTGGCGATCCTGCGATTAGTCCAGTAGATATTGGCTGGTGTCCAAAGCCAGTAGATTTGGCAAGTGGTCAAATAAATTCAGTAGCCATTGGCAGCGTTCAAGACAGCAATGGTGCGTGTGGCAGACGTCAAATTCCGTACTATAGATGGCTCCACTCCAACAGGGCGCTATAAATATCTGCCAGCGTCCGGTCGAAGTAAATTCTTGGTTTGAGAATCGGGTAATTTATAGTTCGGGTATAAATAACAGATAAAACAGACTTATTTCCTAGAATCTGAATTAGTGTCCCGAGGTATTCCTTTCGATATAGGTCTCTGTAAATAATTCGACTAAATAATTCGAGAATACGTTTTGAAATTTTCAGTTTAAATCATTCCAGTTTCAAGACTGCATTCATAAAACCCTTCAAGACTCGCCCATCTCGGCTTTAACTCCTCGTTCCCTCAGAAATAAAAAACAAGTTACTTAATCGAAGACGACAATATTTGCATTTGTACAACGGCTTCACTTCTACAGCAAGAGATTAATTCTCGATACATGTACATTTTGGGCGGGAACTTGGAGCACCCCACGCGCACGTGCCCGGCACGCAGGACACCACACGCACGTGCCCGGAAGGACACCACGCGCACGTGCCCGGCAGGCAGGATATTTTAAAAATATTACATGAAGGAAAATGCCAGCTCCAAGGTGGTAAAATGAGACAACTTTCTCCCGCCATTCGAAAGCTGACTCGCCTGCGTGCTGCGCTATGAGTAATAAAGATAAGGAAGAGACGAAAGTCGTCTCGGCTGACTATACCTTGAATATCTTGAATTTTCTTGAACATATTTGGGCCTCTATGTCCTAGCCACACTGGGGTGCCGCCGGCTTGCACATACCCTTCACACAAATTCAACCAATGTATTACCACAAGCATTGCATCAATTAAAAATTAGACATGGACATCTTAACATCGTCACATTGGTTTTAATTAGTTACTTGTATTCACGAGTGAGTCCCACTAAGCTAGGGTCGCGGTAAATGATTTATTTTTTGCCATTAATATTTGAGCAATTGTCACGAGGCTTACATGACGTGATACCAATGAGCGCGGCAGAATTGGTGAAATTCCCCCACATGAACCAATGGTGCTGTGGTGGATATTATAGAAATATAAAGTTTCCTAAAGCTGCTGCTAATTTTACGGCAAAGCTCAAAAAAGTCGTATTACGAACGAACAGATGATTGAAGCTTGTTTTTCATACAAAACTAAACGCAGCTTCACCGCAATATAATTAGGTCGTTACAGGGTTGAGGAAGCGAAACTTCTGGCTTTGTCGCTGCTCATTAGGAAGGCAGCTGGTGCCAGGTGCCCGCAGTTTGATCAGAGTTCAGCTTGCTGGACGGAAGCAGCTTGTTCAGCTGCCAGGTCTCGAGCGTCTCAAGCTGGCCGCTGCAGTCACCGGAGATTTCCTCCGAGTCGCCCGTGACGGACGCGTGGTTTCGAGAATGAGAGGCACCCCAAGTTCTCTCGCTCCCAAGCTTTAGTTGATGGTTACGTATGGATGCAAGACTTGTGTTGAGGGCTACAAGGTAGAATGTTTAGCCTATCAAACTAATTTACTGATTGGATTAGATGCGAGTCAAAATTAAGAATTCAATAATGTCGAGTCAAAGGAAACTAGGCATGCATTGTACGCTATGCCCTGCATTAATTTACCGACAAATAATGTGAAGAGCGTTCCAACATTCCATTAGGATACGAGACTATAACTTCACAGGTTGCATCGTTGTCATTATCTCGACAAAATATAATTCACGATTCGTTTTGAACGCTTGGAGCGCGCTTTGTTTCATGAGCGGCAGAAGGCAATGAGTTCCAGGCTTTGAAACTGTTTCAGTAAACGCCAAATTGCA
>VOMN01085767.1:0-11000 GCA_014899125.1 Orchestia grillus
AACCTGTATCTGATGTCAATTACTTGTGGTAAATAAATGTTTCTAAATAGTCCTCTCGCCCTGTCTGCTCACCAAGACTTCCGTGGCAGAAATCGGACTTATATGTAGCGAACTGTTCATCGTGGTTTGTAGAGAAATTCTGCTCGCATAGATTGTCCTCTCTGAACACCAGATAAGCCATTGTTAATTCCCACAATACACGCTTGGGTGAAACTCTTGAATATGAACGTATACGCTTCAGGACTCTGATGAAGGATTGCGTAGTTATACTTTTGTGGCAGAATCCCTCTGAAGAAAACTGGCACGGCCCTTCACCCGCATAGCACAACTCGTGTTGAAGTACGCAGGCCGAGGGCGCGCTGATGTTCACTGGAGATCATGATTTTCGATTCTAAAATTTAAGGATGAACTGAAACCATTTTGAAAGCTGACGAAGTTTCAGTGCTCGAATTGGCCTCATGCTGTTGGAAGCGAATATAGAAGCTGAATTGTTCCGAGTAAATCGACTTCAGTGTAAATTAAAATATTCTTTTAGCCTGGTTCAAAGGGTAGAACTGTTTCAATGAAAAGTTGAAGCATTTTTTAGCTGTTTTTGTTGATACGTAGATTAAATTCGTTGTGAAATTTTCTGCAGGTTTTATACCATGCTTAGCATGAAGTTGAGAGTTGAGGTCTTGAATTTAATTTGAGATGCCGAAACCTTCCACCGTATATCTTATAGGCTCCAAACGCTTTAGCACGAGACCAATGATTAGCGACACCTTCTAAATCTTTCACCTTTCTCAACAATATCCTAAATACTTTAAAGGATGAGTGAGCCCTAATCCAGCTTCGATTAATCACCCGCCTCTGCAATCGTAGGACAATATTCGTGAAAACCGCACACCAAGACAGACAATGGACGCTATAAGCAGGTTACCGTCCCATCACCACGGCCGGGTCTCGCTCCAAGACCTGATCTGTTTGTGGAGGGCTTGGACCAAGTTTGCTCAAGACGGCAGAAGTTGGACGTTTCAGTATGATTAATTATCATAAAGGACTTGTGTAGATTTCGGGCTGCAACCGCATGCGAATAAGCGAGGTAAGCGAATTCCGATATTAGATAACCGCTTGCCAAGGTTCTTTCCAAGATAAGTGAACTTCGATATTTCTCATTTCTAAAAATGTCGCCAGTATTTTAAGAAACTTTTATAGGATTGAAACCCTGAAGAAGCGCATGTCCATGTGCTGGTGTTGAGACCAGCGAACCTGATTACTCTTGAGTAAAAAATAATGAATCTAATCATCATCGAGGGACGACTATGAGACCCTGCTACGATGGCGCCCGGGTTTTTTTTATGTCTTTTTGCTGCAGAAATAATCGTGCTCATAATACAGTTACGAATATGTCGAAACGCAATGCACATGCATCTTGTATAACGCAAAGTGCAATTTATACACGTTCATTTTTTGTTGAATTCATTACTGAGTAACTGAATCGTTGTCTCGGCGTGTTTTTTAGGTATTACGAAGAATGCAATGCTAATTACGGCACTTAAAATTATAAGTTCATTCCAGCACATTTTGGAATTGAAGTCAATTTTCCCCAATTGGGTCCAGCCCAGACCGCCCGATTGGTGTACCTGCGACAGGAACACACAGTTCAGGAGGTGTGGCAGCCAGCAACTGACTCGACAGTTCGCAGTGCATGCGCCGCCGCCTGCGAGCAAATATTTAGCGCTCTGGGAACGCACTGCGTTCATGTTTGTCAGCCGCTGAAAATATCCTTTCTTCGGCAAACATTGTAAATATTGATTTACACTTCATCCATTGGGAAGCGAGTCGTACGTTAACGAAGCAGGTCTGCAGACTCGCGCGTTGGAACGGCCTTTCATTTCCGCCCCTCATCTCGCGTAATTGTTGGACTCAACTCATTCGTGGATTTTAGTCGGGCTTATAAGTAAAATTTACCATGACGTCAAAGACTTTTAATTAGGTCCATCGATGCGGTCGCTAATGATGCCCTGGTTGTCAGGAAAGTCATCTTTCTGAGCAAGATAGCCAACGCTGTTACCTACGGTGTCGTGGAGCAAATATTAGCATGTTTCTAAAGAACATACAGGGTGGGCCAGAAAAATGTTTCCCTACTTTACCACATTGATTGATCAAAACTATCAATTGCAGAGAAATGATTTAAGTTTTATTTATTGCGAAACTTTATCTTTTGTTACCAGCTGTAAGCTTTTTATTGTTAAGCACATAATTCAAGCTCAATGGTGTTCAGAGGGAAGACCATTTTTTGCTCTCTGGCGCCAGATAAACGTTTTTCAAATTCATTCCTACGTAACACTGTGAGATATCAAAAGGTAAGCAGATATCACTCATTTACTAAGAAAATGAAATAAAATATTGCCCGTTTCCAAAACGAATTTATTAATGAAATTTCCATGGAAGCCCATCTGCTCCAATTAAATGAGGCTCTGTGACTGCCATTGTTCTCGAGACCTTTTTGGCATCTCTTTCTTATGTTCCTCATTACTATTCTAATTAGTTGAGAAGTGTCTTTAAGAATGTTAACATTTATTGTGATTACTTCACGGGCATTGCGGATATTCACTACAATCCTGAGCTTATGACTTTCGAGTCTTGTAGTATGATTTTTTGCTATTTATACTTGCCTAGAATTTTTGGGGTGTCTTTATTTTTGTACTTAAACGATTTCCAAAATTGATAACCTAGAAACCGTTTTAGATCACGGTCACAAACTTTCAAACCTGCTGTTGCTTTGCTCTTGATTAGAGAGCCTGAACCCTTCTCAGTTAACTTGGAGAATATGAGTCTTGTGAGCGCAAGCTCGAGAGGACGATCATCACAAAGTAATCATTTCTATTTAAACTCTGAAATTGTTATCGAGAATATATTGAGGGTTTTGTGTCGTGTTGATGAGGGCGGCGCGTGGCCCTCTTGTGCCTGCCATCGCTCGAAATAGAGTCCCCTTGACGGCGTGTTTTCTCTTCATACACAGCTTGTCAACGCGCGCCTGGCACTCGACTCGCTCATAGCTTGTAAACTAACACTGTGCGAGTACCACTCGGCAAACGAGCACGAGCACCACTCGGCAAACGAGCACGAGTACCACTCGGCAAACGAGCACGAGTATCATGAGTTCAATCAACATTTGAAAAACACTGGAGCATGAGGGTGAACTGGTACATTTTAATGATTCAGATGTCTTAGAAAAATATGTAGTCTATCGGATTTTGTCTTTCATTGAGTTATCTTGTAAGACTTCGTGTATACATATTTAAAATTAATGTGTTTGTAATCTTTACGTAAATTACCACTAATGTTGTAGAGCAAGCATTTTAAACGTGTCTTTTTTGGGTCTTCCAACATTCCAGTGTAAAAAAACACTGTACAAATAATTCTCTTGCCGAAGTCATAATCTACGTTAGGTTTAACATTTTATTATATCTAACACTCTGAACTTTGAGTGCACACGTGGTCAAAACAATCCTTATTGTCTTCCAGTAATTCTGCTGTGTGAACATCATCAGCCGGACCAGAGCTGTAGTGCTCTTTTTTTGACTGAGTGCGCTGTATAATTCTTGTGAGAACCTCGTCACTCCAGTTTTTTAATTATCGTCCAGGTATTTAAGGAGGATAAGGCGTCGTGCTTAGTACATGAGAAAGAACAATTAAGAATGATATTAGGCGTTATTTAGCAAATCAAGATGTAACCCATGTCGTTCTGTGATGGATATTCCTCCTGCATATTGAATCTGTTCAGTCCGCGCGGTCATTCAAATTTAAGTCTCTTGCCGTGCTCAGTAGTTCTAAGGTTTCTACCGCTACCCTGGTGTTGAAAATGGTCAACAGAGCATGATATGCCCCCGCAAATGTCACACAGATGGGGAATATCAGGAGCACTGAACGGCCGTAGCAAAGCTTGTGCATAACGTTGGGTGATTTCTTCGACGCTAATCAGGCGAGGCGATAAAGTTCTGCAGAATAGGACCATCTCTGTTGACCAGGCGAGGCTTTTTCTCTCGCGAGTTTTCACGTATCATGTCAATTTCCTACCGCTAGACTACTTCACTTGCTTCCCTTGATGTAATGGTCATATTTCCTTTGTATTTATAACAATGGCATTGAATGAGCTCTGTCTCATTAGACGGCCATCACCAACTTCTTTATTTTTCAGACTTTTGAGGGATATATTTTGCGTCGGAAAGCGATGCGCTCTTTTACCATTATGGAGAGTATCTATTTCTCGTCACATGGAAAAGTTGAATGAAAAAATAGATCACTCACAATCCATGAAAGCAAACTTTCGAAATCGCTTCGATTTACCGTTTTTTCCCTTGGTCGAGTCAGACAGAAAAAGATTCTCGTTTCTAATGGCTTCGAATGGTCGAAACAATAAAATAAAAAAATTCCTGTATATTTGTTAACTATTTCTTTTGAATTTCACCTTTTCGAAGGCGCGATTGATCATGTCTCTGATTCGTGTCATTTCTTTTCCCATTGATTCATTTTCGAAGTCTTGTTTGGTGACTGTCCTTGCCGTAACGGTCTCCGTACGACTCTGATGGCAGCTCTACAGTTATCAGCCCCTTAAATATTTCCTAGAGTTAATTTTGAACTAATGTGGAGCTTAAGTAAGGGTAATGAGGGTTTGAGGACTCAAATGAACGTATTTTAATTTTTTTTTTAACTTATAAATTACATACACGTTTTATCCAGGCCTGATAGACATAAGAGTAAATATTCTGCGTGTACTTTAACCCGTAAAGTAGGCAATTGAAAGCTGATTATATTTACAACAACAGATTATTTCATCTCGTATACACATCTTCTAATACTAATCAATTTTCTTTCATTTGATGTGACACCCAAATTCTCCAGGATCTTCTCCTCAAGCACAGACGCTTTGACTTCTTTTTTGTACATAATCCGTCATTGAATTCATTATTTTTTACGGTTACGTTCTGAATGTACATAGTGGAACTTTTTTCGAACCATGTTCCAATCCAGCATTTTTGTAAATCCGAACTCCCGCTTAATAACTTCCTTTTTTGTATTTTAACTTGAATTTTTTAACTTATATTTTTGAAGCTTTTTTGTGACTTTTAATTTAATGACTGGCTTTTTTAATTATAACACAGCTTAATGTTCCGTGAGATGATGCTTAGGATTTACGATGCTTATCCTGGCAGATTATTAAAAAAATTCTATTTACTGCATTGTAAACGACGAAATCAATAGACGTAGTGGCGTCCACCTGCGTTCGATGCTTCAATGAATTATAGATGCCTGTCAGGTGAACGCCACTGCCAAAGTTATTCTTCTGAGATTTATAAAAATATTCGTCGGAGCAATGATGTGGTCATCGTGTTTGTGGTCGTGGCGAGCACGACGTTTGTCAATATGGCTTGCCACTATACCACTTAGTGAATAAGCTTCACTTTAGTCAGAAAATCAAGACATGCGGACAGATGAAAAATATTTTCCTTCCTTGCCAAGCTTTCGATTTTCATCAAAAAATCCCCTTTTGGTAAAAAAATATTTCATACGCCTTCAAATTGCTCAAAACTGAAGAAACAAATCGTCTTCAGATAAAAGAATTATTTTTTGCACCTGGGGATGATTTTTGTGAAAATTGAAAGTTTGCTAAAAAAGGAAATGTTTTTCATGCGTTCGCTGGTCTTATTTTTCTTATTTATTAGAAAACGGAGCAAAAGCTTGGGTGATAAATGTAAAAGCCCAGGGAATGTTTCCAAATATATACCCTACAAATTAGTTTTCTTAGTAAAACTCCGCCTCCCAAAAAGATCAATCTCTTAAATGTTTCATTTGACTGTCCTGGAGTATAAAATATAATACTGAATTCTGTGCTTTATAAGCTGGAGTTCATTTGAGGAATGTTGACAAGAGGCAAAAAATTGAAACGTTTCCGTAAAATATAAATAAAATCACTGTATACAAATTTAGTACTGATACCAGACTCCGCCGCACGTGCATCGCAGCCCTGCACAAGTTTTACAGCTCACAAGTACGCATATGCAGACTAGCTAATGCAGTTGTCAGCAACGTCAGAGCACAAGATCGCACCAGACCAGCATTAAACTAAGCTCTACTAGTCATAAACTCTGTTGTGCAGGCGTATGGATACACGGAATTTTGTGAGGGCGTTGAAACGTCTCAGTACGCTCTTTTCTGCTCTTTATCAAGAAGTCGTTAGGCGGAACTTCGTCGCTGCAAACTAAAGGCGGACGCTCCGAAGAAAATAAGTTTTCAAACTGCTCAAAACGGGAGAAAACGTAGAGTGAATCTCCAAACAAGTGGATAAGAATTCGGTTGAGAAATGTTGCTAATTGATGTCAGTGTCACCTGGGAGACAGTGACGGATACACCACGGCAAGAACCTGCAAAAGTACAGAGAAAAAATGTTTCTTTTTCGTAGCTCGCACCAGTGTGGCTCACAAATGTGAAACAAGATCATCATTTTGAAAAAGATTTTGTGGCCGCATGAATTAAAAATTTACTGACTTGGTGGGAATTATAACGACTTGGTTTTGCGGATTCTCAAGTTGGCCAAAGAGCAAGAGAACCCCATTCCCACGGTAAAGCGTACAGGACATCACGCCATGATTTAGATTTCATGGCGATCTTAACTGGCGCAGAAGACCTCCATTTCTTATGCAAAATAATAGACTCTGAGTTAAGGGCTTTGAAATTCGAGAAACTACCGCCCCGCCTAAAAATCTCATTAAGTAAAGACGTATACTTCAACCAGACGGTAAATCAAAAATCCATTCCTGCAAGAGGCCTCGTTGTGTTGGAGAGGCCTACGCAATCTCGCAGCTAGAAAGTACGAGGGCTTTTAAATCCTTAAGATGAAGTGTAAATACTGGCGTGTATTGAAGATCGAAAAAACATTGAATTGTGTGCATGATGGGAGACCTCGGTTGCATTTTGCAATTGATGTTCAGAAGTTCTTGTGGCTAATAAATGTATAAAACCAAATACTAACAGTTACATGTATGAGTCTGATTTTGTGAACTCGTCAGTCAGACTGACTTAAATACTTTGTAACCCTTCTTAGTAGTTTTACGCTAGTTCTTAATGTGGAAGTTATTCCCTGTGGAATATTTTTGTACAGTAAGCAATATTTGTCGAAAATATTGTAATGTTCCCATGTATAATAATTTTTTTGAAAAATTACTTTCAAGACTACCGCTATTGATTCAACCCAATTATTTGTCTGTCATCAGAGACAAATTTGTTAACAATTTCTTCCACGTCCTTTTTATAACTCGGGAAATAAAAGCTAGCACTCGTGACTCCTGTTGGTTGAAAAGGCAGAAGTCGTGAATGACTTCGATCACTTGAAAATTGGTATTCAACCTGTTAAAGAATAAACCATACGATAAAAAATAAATGCAAATAAATAAATTTATTTTTCAAATTGTCCCAAAGAAAAAAATCGCATGGATTCAGATCAGGACTGCGTGGTGGCCATGTCACCCTACGCCCAACTCCTATGACACGCTCTCCCCATACTTCCTTTGAACGGTTCCGTACGCCAATAGTTTTGTGACATGGAGCTCTGTTTTGCATCCACACACTCTCTTGAACCAGAGATTCAAAATAGGTGTACATGAAATTAAATTTGTTAACGATTTAAATTAAACATTATGTGTTATCTCGCACAATGGGCAAAAAACACACACACTTTTTGAGTAACTCTACCTAAATTATTCCCGTGAACTAAAAACCTTTTTAACTGACATAAGTAAGCAAATTAATGTTTAANCTGTGCTCTTTTTTGTTGCTCATCCTGTATTCCGATGAAATGAAGTCTGATATATAATTCTGATACAAATATGGAATAGTCTGTTTTTCAATTTTGATAAAATAAACTCTAAAGCGTTTCTATCTCATGATACCATGCAATTCCTACTTTTCAGAAACTGATTTTCTTTTTGTAGCTTTTCTTCTTCGCGTGCTTGTGCTGCCTCGACCTCGTAAATCCTGCCATTCCCTCGACAATTTGTTGAAGCCTGGCAGCCGCTTCGTTTGGTCGACTTACAAAACATTTGAGTGAAGATTGTTTTCAGGCCCTACGACCTGTTGAATGACGCAATCCAGGGTTGTGTTACCTGGAAGTTGAAGGTCACGCAATCCAGGGTTGTGTTATCTGGAAGTTGAAGGCCACGCAATCCAGGGTTACGTTATCTGGAAGTTGAAGGTCACGCAATCCAGGGTTGTGTTATTTGGATGAAGGTCACACAATCCAGGGTTGTGTTATCTGGAAGTTGAAGGTCACACAATCCAGGGCTGAAGTGTCTGGAAGCTCACACAGCCTTACAGTCTCAGGGGAGCTCCAGAGGCTGATCCTCCGTTGTAACGACCTTTCCCTGACCGCTGTAGTTACCAATGCAATGTGTTGTTGGATTCAGCACAAAAATGTATACGAAAAGACTCAACTTATAGCAGTGCAAAGGCCCACTTCTCGTGGAAAATATTTCATTGAAGGACTTGTATCTTGAAATTATTAATAAATCTTTTATGAAGTGCATAATACCTTTCGTTGGGATGGACTTCACATTAATCAAACCTTTAATTGAAGTCTGAGTTGATGTTTGATGGAGCTAACGAAACTCCAAAACTAAGGGCTCAACTAGACAGGTCGTATTCGCGCATAATAAGTGCAAAATATTGTAGCATGATAGTAACATAATTAAGACAATTATTATTAATTGCAACATAATCGAAGCATATTTTATAATTCACGGGTTACAAGTGTTACATCTTGCAGTGCGAACCGCTGATGACGTGCACAAAAACCTTCGTTTGTAATGCGGGACCATGCAGTGAGAGCACACAGTTTTGATTGACTGATGGATGCACCACAAGTCAAAGACACAAAACAATTCGTGAATGGACGGCACAATCACACGGAAGAACGCTCGCGTCTTGTAGTAGCGCCGCCGCTAAGGACCACTGAGGTCGAGGGGTGTACAGAACAGGGAAATGATGTCAAGAATAGTACACATCGAGTGAAGAAGACACGCCGGCAGGCGTCGCTTGCTTGTTGCCTCGCCCATCCTTCATATTTCCCTCAACAAGCACGGCAAGGAATGCGTTGTGTGCACTTCTGCAAGCAGATTCCGGCGCTTGTGCTTGCTTCACATTGCATACGAGCTTTGATCTCACTGCNGTCTGCATCACGGCCCAGCTATGTGGCTGTCTGCATCACGGCCCAGCTAATGTGGCTGTCTGCATCACGGCCCAGCTATGTGGCTGTCTGCATCACGCCTTCAAGAAGAAAAAGAAAAATCTTTTCGTGATACGTTCCCTACTTAAGAATGCTTAAAGTTAAATTGATTCATAAAAGGACCCGAATCTGAGTCCGGTGCTCTCTACGCTAACCTGGGCCGGGGCTTGACGGGTCCTAGTGACCATCAGTAGAGTAGGCTGGCTAGTTAGGGCTCAGTAGGCCGGCTAGTTAGGGCTCAGTAGGCAGGCTAGTTAGGGCTCAGTAGGCAGACTAGTTAGGGCTCAGTAAAGAGTTCGAGTTACAGAGCTAACGTATGGAGTGAGACTTGTTTTTCAACACATGGAATTGGACGGGAGAGAAATGCTGACTAAGTAATGCGATTGATTTGCTCAGACGATCTCCAACTCAATCAAAATTTCCTAAAGTCAGCAAGATTGGACTGCGCTTCTCTGTTGCAATGGTCAGCTAAGGAACGGAGAGTCTCATAGCAACACTTCGCTTTCTGGCTCAGATAGCTGTCGTATGAGAAAAATTTGTGCAGTTGATCATCTCCAAAGCAATGATGAGACTTACTTGGCGTGCCTAGGATTCAAGATCATCGAGACAAGCCCTCCTATTCATGTAGAATATGAGACTATTAAGAGTGGGTCGCACTACCGCGCCCCCCACGAGCGACAGCGCAATGCCCTACTGCTGTCAGGGAGAGCTGCTCGGCAGGGGCCCGTGAGAGTCGCAATGGAGGGAACGATTGGGCAGCAGTGATGCATCCAGCAGCAGTGATGCATCCAGCGGCAGTGATGCATCCAGCAGCAGTGATGCATCCAGCAGCAGTGATGCATCCAGCAGCAGTGATGCATCCAGCAGCAGTGATGCTGCCAGCCACCCGCTCAGCGCCACAGAAGTGGTAGTTTAACCATCAAATTCTTGATGCAGATTTGAAATTTGCTCAATGCTCTTGCAACTTCATCGAGTTTCCTAATTTATTCCCATGCTTCAATAATAAGGATTCAAGCCTTCATTTCTGCAGAATCCCGCTTGTCATTATTGAAGGCAACTCTCAATGAAAGATTTTGGTCTAATTACAGTTCCTTTTCATTGCCGAGTGTTGAGGTGAAAAATTTTTGTTTTCGTATATATTTAGAACTCCCCAAATGAAAATAATACGTGGATATAATTCGTTTTCCCGACAAAATGTGACAAAATCCTCGGAGCTAGACTCGTACGTCGATTTTTACGATGACTTGTTGCAGGGTTCACGCTACGTTAAATTATTTTGTAAATAGAGATATTACTTGGCAACGCGGTTCCAGCGTTAACACGGCACCCAGGCCTGTCGTGCAGCAACACGGTGCCCAGGCCTGTCGTGCAGCAACACGGCACCCAGGCCTATCGTGCAGCAACACGGCGCCCAGGCCTGTCGTGCAGCAACACGGCGCCCAGGCCTGTCGTGCTGCAACACGGTGCCCAGGCCTGTCGTGCAGCAACATGGCTCTTTTTACACAACAGACAAATGCAACACTGCCGCCGCCGCTCTCCGCGCTGTCCGTTTATTCCTTTTACGTTGTTGTTCCTCATGTTCAAGTATTGCTTTCATACGACTGATTGTTTCGTTCGCTTATACATATCATGCGTTCATTCCTTTTACATATTCGTCGGCCCTCCTCGCCTGCGGCAGGTGGTGCGTGCTGCTGCAGGTGGTGCGTGCTGCGGCAGGTGGTGCGTGCTGCGGCAGGTG
>VOMN01085769.1:0-11519 GCA_014899125.1 Orchestia grillus
TGTGCGCGTGCGACCGCTCTCTACCGCGGCTCGACTAAGACTTCACGACATCGTTTTGTCATGAGAAAACACTCAGCTGAAAATGCAGTATGCTACCAGTCACTATTATTTCTGAATTCAATAAGAAAAAGGCAAATAAACCATCACGACGTGATTTTGCATCGTATGCCTGGCGTAAGGCCTGTTCAAGGGAGAGAAAGGCAACACGATTCCTGTCCGCGTATTATTTTACTTTTCAAAGTAATGTTGAAGCACCTGCTCAAACATGGTAAATGATCACTTTCCAACCGACCATGAAGCCATGTATTGAAAATGAGCCTGAATCGAATCCCAAAGGTAAAATGAGTCAACAACACTAGATAACTATTTACTCGTTGGCAACATATTCTGTATCTTGGTCAAGGTTCCAAAATTACCTTCTATCTCGTATGCATATGTTAGCAGTAAGTAGATTTTCATGCAAAGTACTCTCTAGTTGCGTCCCTACGCACTGCCCTCGAAATATTTGACATTCGTGTACATGTTTATTAATCCCGTTCGTGATGGAATCACTGAAAGCACCGAAACTTCTACAGCATGCCGTTCTGAACATCGAATTGGTGCTTCTGCTGTGGTGCCAGCTTGTTATTCTTCGCTGTGGCATTAGAACCTCTCGCCCTGTGCGGCATGTTGCATCTCAGGTTGATGAGACTGCAAGTTTGTGCTATTGTGGCAGGTGATCACTGCCACGCGGTACGTCACCCGAGCACAGTTCTTCACGGAGACGAGTTTCGTGACAGACGTTCGAGTGGAGCGCTTTACGGAGACGCGTGTGAGCTCCATCACTCTCACCCAGACCAGCAACAACTTCCAGGTTTTCACGACTACCCTCACCACCACCATAGTAAGGAATATATTCAGTCCTATTTTACTGTACCCCCTTAGCTACTTCGCATTTGTTTCGTTTAATTCATGTGAGTTTTTAACTCTACCGATGTTTTGCAACCGTCGCTTGCTGGTATGCTTGTTGTATCAAATTCTTCAACTTTTATTCACCATATTATTTTGTTTCCGTTTTTTCCGTGTAATTCATATGATATTCTCGCTTGAAATCATAATACATTCATATGATATTCAGCACAGCAATTTCTAAAAAACCAAATTCAAATTTGTCAGAAAAGCTCTCACGATGCATTCAAAGATGGATTTAAAGCATGTTGAATCTTTTTCTTTTCAGGTGCAAAACAACGTTCAGACTCAAATCCTGACCCAGACCCAAACCCAGAGACACACGGAAACTCTACCTCAAGTGCAATACTTCACCAACACAGTGACCACCCACGTGCCCGTCTACCGTACGGTGACAGCACAGGCCCCGCCGCCTCCTGTGCAGCCCGTGCAGACCTTCACTCTCACGTCTACTGTGTTCCCTTCATGCGGGGGCAGCCAGCAGCCCCAGGGATATGTTCTCAAATAACCCAAGTCGACTTTTTAATCGTGAATGATATGTGTAGCCTATTCCAAGTGAAGATCCTGAAGCGTTAGTTACAGTGAGGGACGGAAGTAACTACATAAGTGCGATATCATTTATCATTAAACATCTTGCTAGCCATCATTTGTCGAACTTCCACAGAATACATGTTTTAAATGTAGAGGGAAAATATTGAACAAATTTCTCCTTTCACGAGTATGTGGTCTCATATACACACAACATATATGGCACAAGAGAAGAACATTCTCCCAAAACAATTTCTTATGTTTAATATTTAGTTGTGAAGCTATTCACGGTTTTCATATGATGAAATTAAGCATTAGCTATCTTGTGATGGTGTATGGGCCCATTCTTTAAAATAATGCACGTTTTCTTCAGTTCTGAAAGATTCATCGGACTTTTCTTGATTTTTACTTCATGAACCATTCGGGTGTTAACTTTGCCTTGTGTTTAGGGTCATCTTGCCGGAACGACCGTTTGCGTTTTTTTAATTAACGCTTCTCACTTGGAATGAGACTCTTCCTCATTATTGGACGGTACATGGTCCCATCCATTTGCCTAACGATGATGTGAAGCGCATCAGTGTTGTGTGCCGCGGAGCAACCCCAATGCTTTGTATTGCCACATCCGTGCTTCTCACTTGGGATCGTATTATGCCTCCTCACTTGGGATCGTATTATGCNCCTCCTCACTTGGGATCGTATTAGGCCTCCTCACTTGGGATCATATTATGCCTCCTCACTTGGGATCGTATTATGCCTCCAATACCCTGTTCCGTGTGTCCTCCATACATGACGAGTGGAGTTGCGATTAAACAATTCAACCATAGTTTCATCAGACCAAATAAAAGTCTTCCAGAATACATGTCCTTTCTCTAAGTATTCTGTCAAATAATTTAAAATCTTATGGATGTGTGTAATTTTATATTTCAACTAAATTGAACACAAAGGTAATAAAATTAATTTCCCTTCGCCTTGTAAAATTAAATTAAACTTTTGACGCCTGCTCTGAGATTGTGTGCCGATAAACCTATTGGTGCACAAATGAATAGTTCATCTCGACGTCAATAATTCTTAGCTTCTTAAGTCTTCTGTAGAGAGTGAAGAACATGTCGAGAGAAGCCCAGTGTTCTGCGGGCGCATCAGATTCTTCTCGATTGTTGCTGGCGCCTAAGCGATTGAGCACTATTTCAGCTAGAACTTATTTTCACGCCTTCCCGGATTGGAACCTGATCCTATAGATCATCAAAATTGTGGACCTATCTAAATGCATCTGGTGATGACTCTTTTCTGGGCACTTCTATTTTTGTCATCTTATGAAACGAGATGTTGCGAACTACTGAAAAATTGGTAGTTTTGTTCATCGCCGTGTAATTTCAACGTGAAACTCCACATCGGGGAAGCATGGAGCGCTCTTCGTAGTTTGCCTCTCTACGACAACAGCGAATCTCTGCTTGAGAGGAACGGCCTTTGTAGCCCGTGCTTAATGGCCGAGATTGTAAGCAGTCTCAGAGTGACGCTTTTCTTTCTATCCCAGTGATGCTGTCCTTTGGTAGATCCCCAGTTCGAAAGTGTATCTTTTTAATTAGTCCGAATAAATCAATGACTTACTATTAGTCACCTAATAAGCACTGATTGTTACCGTGATAGGTCATAGTTGGCTCATTTCCTGCTGCTGAAGCCCACCAGCAGCTGCTACTGTAGCAAGTAATTTAATGTAATTTAAAGTGGAAGTTGCATTTTAGGTGCAGATGAGGAATTACTAGTACTTCACCTATAACAATAACTAGTATTTTGGGAAATTACTTTGCTTCATTGCCTACCAATGTAAATCTTGTTAAAGGTACAGTCTGGCTCAGGCCACTTGACAATGGGAGGAGCGGCGGTGGTTGCCCTGCTTCCCTGCCATGAACTGTGCTGCTGCCGCTGCAGCTCCAGGGAATGGAACTATCGATCGTTCAGCGAACTATTGCCCTTTGATTGAGTTGAGCTATACATCTTGAGAGACCCTCGATAAAAATTTTAACTCGGATTGCCATTGAGTATCCCAGCGAAGAAAGTAGCGTTTTCACAATCCTTTCGAATTATTTTAAGATGCTCTTTTGCTAAGTTAAGATAACTTGCAACGTGATTTTTGCAGTATGAGAGTTTTACGGGATGTAGAACATTTGATCCCACATGTATGAAGTTCCTTGCTGATGGTTCTCTTACTGACTTTTGACCCATAGGCTCCCATACTAGTATTTTACTCTTTGCGAGTCATCGTGGGCTTATTTTTTGTCTTCCTCATCAATAGTCGACCACTGCAAACTAATAAAAACTAATTTAATAAAAATAAATTTTGAAGTGAGCAATTACTTGTGTTCTGTATTGTATTAATTGTTTACTAATTTTACTACTACCCCGACCACTACTATTCTAAGGGGCAGAGCATCTAACCAATTCTAGAAATGTAGAAAATGTTGTATGCATGGGACATGCTGCTGGAACGTAGCTGAAAAATAAAACACAGCTACCACATGTATAGATGCGCAGCCGAATCGATTCTGTTTTTGTAGGGCCTATACTTGAAGGACACCATGCAATGTGAAAGAGGCTTGCGAAAGTTTTAAAAGAACGTATTACTGATAGTTGCGATCATAAAATGTTTAGAATATGTTTAGGTTCAAATGACGCAATTTTCGGTTTAAGTGGTTTATATTTCGTTGACTGAAGAGTATTGTGAAAACCTAAATAAAATTCTTCTACACTCTGATATTTCATGTGAGACTCCAAGTTCTAGTTGACTAGCAGTAGAATTAACACTGGTATTTGAGAGTGGAAACTTGGTTAAGGTTTTCACATATTCAAGATAATTCTAACCTCTTTTCATAACCTTTTTTAAGTCAGGATATTGTTCTTATTTTTAAGGAAAAGGTTTTTTTCTGGCTTTCAACTTCCATTGATTTTCATCGCTAAAGTTTACCTCTGTACAAATGTTGAGCTGCCTGACAGTGTATGGTACTTTGAATTTCAAAAGTTTTTGTGCATTCTTTTTTAACGAAAACCCATTTCTACCTACATTAGATATCAATTATAAATATTTTTGAAGTCTGGACTTGGCTTTACAAAATTTGTGAGCATACATAATTGAAATATAGACAGCCTTGGTAGTCTATATGTAGTGACCTGGAATTTCACCTTAGAGTAGTGGAATTTACATTTTAGCTAAAAAATGTAAAAATCATGAATGTAGAGACTAAAATTTGGCTTTGCATTGAAATTTCACGATAATTCTTAACTGTAGATGTTGAGTAAATATGGACATGACCATGACAAAATTCATACAGTCCGCTTTAAACTTTTCACGTTATAATTTTTTAAGCGCTAACTGCGTGACATACAATTCATATTTTTTTAAACTATTTTTTGTAAGCGTCTAGGAGAGATGTGTTAACGATTCATTGTCTTACCGATTCATATATATTCTGTTATAAATGAACCTCTCATTAACGAACTAATTGGAGGAGCGAGATTATCCGTTGACGTAAATATTCCGCATGCGAATATTTGCACTTTCATACCAGACATTTTGGCCAATAGAAGATCTTAGATGCGCAAATTTTGTCCGTTTCAGCTGATGTCCGGTAATATGACGCGTTTGTAGGGGAGAGGCTCTAACTGAATTTCATTCATTAAATCGTTGTCCATCGATATTCGATGTCTGTCACAACTCTGCCCCCTCCCCAAGGGGCACAATACATGTGCTGTCTTTTCATTATAACGTCCGAAATAGAAAGAACGGGGCAGTGAACTGACGAAAGAAGACATGAAAAGTAAAAACTCCTGTGAAAAAAATTCACTAAAATATATATAAAAAAAATCCATCTAGACAACCCTTATAATGTTCATATTAAACTTTATGTCTCAGATCTTCTATAGTTCTTTCAAAACTTGATCTACGTTTTTCAATCTGAGACATTGTTTCGCTGCTCGATTAATTGATGGGAAGCATTTCGTGCTCTTCTATTTGCGAAATCCGTTTTCCGCTGATAATAGCTCATCGATATGTAAGACGGATAGCCGGAACGTCTGATAAGGTGTTGAAACTATGGAGAGTGGTGGTATTCTCTCTATAGTGTGTGATGACGAGGGCTGTAATTGATAGATTGTTATGGGATCGCGTGTCAGGTGAGTGTACCGCAATATTTTTTAGGGAATATTTCTTCGAAAAACTGTAGAAATTATTTTGTTTAGGCGGGCTCAATCGATGTTAGCCATGAGGTCGCATGACTGCCTGGCCACTATATTCCTCATGAGCCAGAATCCTTTTTCGATTATCATTTGTCTCAACTGGTATAAATTTTTCATTATTTTCAAAAATATCAAGTAGTTGAATGTTACAAAATTATTATTCTAGCACATAAATATAAAAATCATTGTGTAGTACATGATGCAAAACTGTTGTTGTAGAACTTAAAGATTAAGTTCTATGTGTAGGTTGTATTAATTTTTATTTACTCTTGGGTTCTTTGCTGCAATACAGAAAATCAGTAGGAAGTGTGTTATATTTGGCTCCTATTTATTAATATTTTAATTATGTCTCTGCTATATCCATTATATTTTGACCAATTTATTGCATAAAATTTTTTTAATTGTGCAGAGTTTTATACCTAAATGTGTGATTTATACAGCATTTTTAAGTATATCAACTCAATTTAATGATTAGTTTCAAGGGAATTCTGTAGCAAGCTAAATTTGAGCTTAAAATGATAGCTGACATCTGCTGTGAGTCTGAGAGCCTTCAGTGCAAGCTATGAATAATACTTAATGTCCATCACACTGCAGCTAAATTGATCAGGATTATAGTGCTAGTGACAGAATTTTAAGTATCCAGAATACAAGCTGACTGTTTAGAATACATCTACATATAAGTACCTTAGTCAATATTTTCTACAGTCAATTAATACTCTTGAAGGCTAGTGTGTGCTATTAGTATACTAATTCAATTTATGCGCAAATGAAGCCGTATCAAAAGATATGTTTAATTTATTATTCCTATTTGTGATGGGATAATTCCCAAAAAATTTGCTGATGCTAGTTATCATTTGTTGTCATGCCAATTCTTTATTGTTTATAATATTTTTTGGCCTAATTATGTATCATAAGCTAATGGTATTTGAATATAAATAAAGAATATTTGAAAAAAATATGTAGCATTTAAATTTTTTTCAAATTAGACTTTCCCCTCTGAAAAATAAAGTTCTATCCAATCAGTTTAACATGAAGGCTGTAGGATAAGTGTTATGCTCTGTGGAGTACACATAAATAATGTAAATAATTATCAGTTATCTTACCCAAGAGATAACAAAAAAGCAGGCATACAAGTTATTCTTTGTTGCATAGATGTTATAAGTTTGTGAAGATGGTTTCAAATTATTCTAAGAGCACCATGATGTCTGCAACAGGTGACATGCTTGTATTTTCTAAATTACACTCTGCAAATGATTCCTTCTGTATTCAAATTTCTAAGTGTGATTTATCTTAATAAAAAAATTAAAAAAATTCTAAGCTATCCACAAAATAAAATAAAGCCAAGTTTACCCAGAGTGAGAAAACTTGGGTTACCAGTCACAACTTTTGTTTATGTTATAAATTTTGCTTTAAAAGTAGTCAATTGAGTCTGTTTGTTGCCAAACTTGAAAATTAATATATCAAAATATTCATTTAATTATAAACTACATAAGTTTACATGCATGTGCTTGTACAATATTGGACTGATAGCATACCTGATAGCATGTTAATGAATATAAACTGTTTTCCTTTATAGTAAGTAACATCTCAGTAACATCATCCTAATAGTAAGTAAAGTTTACTTCTGTACATGCTAATAATGTAAAATTATCATTTTTATTCTTAATGATCTACATTTCAAGTATAGTAGGAATTGGCAATTTTCCCAGTCTACTGATGCTGAGTCCTGCAAAAAGTGCTGATTCTTGCTGATGCCAATTCATTGACATAAGTGATCTTCATTATATATTTTTAATATATACAAAACTAATTATTTGAAAATTATAAGTATTTTGATTATTTATCACTTGTTTAGAATAATAAAACTTTGTACAAATTCTTTTCAGTTCACATGTTTGATTTTAGAAGTACAGAAATCATAAATTAACACGGAGCTCTTTGGGACACCCAGGATAATTTTAGATGGTCATCTCACACTTCATGCAAGAGACTACAATACCTGAAGTCTATGGTGTTTCTCAAATCTGAAATTTGGACTATAATGTTCAATATTTAAGCTCTTTGGCTTAGTGAACATTCAAAATAATTCATTAAAACCCTAAAAAAATTTAGACAAAAAGTAAATTTTAAATTTTTTAAAAGTTTGTCCTGCTAAGATTAAGGGAGAAAAATTTTTGAGATAAAAAAAGTAGATTTTTAGTATTGTATGTACGTGGGAGATGAATGTTGTGAACCCCACTATCAGAAATTATCCGCCTTTTCTTAAAAAAAGCCGCAATTTCTACAACTGGAATAATTTGGAACACCTTGCCCTGATAATTCTTGACATCTCATAAAACATGTTCATTAGAAATTACTACCCATTTTTAAGCTTATTTATCTAAGAAAAAACAAACAATTAAAATGTTTATTCATGTTCCAAGGGATTGGTATTTACAGATACTTGCATGGCACAACCTGTATTTTATTAAGAAGCAAACGTAACAAGCAAGGGATGAATTTTGAAATGATTTGTGTCAGTTGAAAATCTTTTGACACTAGGCTTCACAAAGAGACCAGATAGTTACGCAAATTACCCAGTAATATACCTTCTATCCCTATGTGTAAGTATACAAAGTTATTCCATGTTTCATCAGTTCTGGACATGGAAGACTGACTTTAGCTTTGGATGCCTTCAATCAAAATGTTGCCTTCTTTATGTTATACACTGCATTGTTGCATATATTTGTCCTATTTTTATATAGTGTATTTTTCTGATCAACTTGAGTTTGTGTAATGTTCTGTGCAAACTCGTATTTTTAATGGAAATGAAGTTAATCAAGGTGTGCTGCCAACACCTGATTTCACGGGAATTTATTTCAATAAAACAAGATAAATAATTGTTACTTGAATTAGTCACTCAATGATAATGAATTGTCTTGTAAATGATCTTGAATTTACCAGCCAATGAGAATAATAATAGTAACCATTGGTGAGATCAAGGTACGTTGATTTAAGATTGGATTTCCTTTTTTATTTATATATCATTTCATTAATTTAAAAAATTTCACTACCACAAGTAAAAAGCTTTTCAGAGCTCAGATATGAATACAGGATATTACACACAATAAATTCTAATTGAGCTGAACATATTGTAGTACAAATCCTAACAAAGCAATAATATTGTAGGTATGAATCTACTCATGTACAAGATTGACAACCAGCAAACACATTGATGATGTTTATAAAAGAAGCCTTAACATTTTAGAGATGTGAGGAAAACCTATGCATCATGAGGTGCTGAAAGAGGAGAGGTTACATGAACACAATTAGAGGGTAATATGTAACTGGCAATCCAGGGGGGTTGGTGATGAGCAAGCAAATTTGCCATGCCTATGGAGGATTTGGAGGTGGAAGGATTCATGGCAATATATGAATACTGGTACACAGCTGTGTGTGTCTCTTCAGTAAGATCTTATGTGGTTTGTGGATGTGGACTTCTAAGAGTCAAGTGATGTTATATTAATGTGTCACATCTGGCGGAGAGCAGTCCTTCAGTATAAGAGTAATTAATACTCACAGGCAAAGGCACAACCTTTCAGGTCAAAGCCTGGAGTTTGAGTGTTGCACAAGTGATGAGGGAATGCTCAGTGGCCCAATGAAGAAACTTATGGTTGCATTATTAGACACATAATGGCAACAAACAAGATTTATGCAAGGTTTTAATTTTGAAATCGGACATAATTTAGATCCAAAGTAAAATGAGATAAACAGAAGGTTTATCTGACTAGTATTCCTTCAAAATATCAAAGAAAATATTTTTAAGCAAGGAATTTAATGTAAAGAAGTCATATGAGTAAGGGATAGGTGATGATGTGCTCTCAGCGAAAAAAGACTCAAAAAAGTATGCCTTCCCTTCTAGAAAAAAATAGACCTTTTAAAAAAAATGTTAGCCAAAGATTTTCTCTGGAAATGTAGGAAAAATGTGGAACACTTTTCTAATTACATCCTTGTAGATGACTGGGCAAACAATTTCATCCATTGCTGTGATTGCCAGCCAACCCAGAGAAAATTATCTATATCATGAAATAATTTAAAGCATGTTTTCAAAAGTTTTTTTGCAAATGTTCTGAATTTCTTGAATGCCAGGGTAATTTAGCATGCTATTTTTACTTTAAAAACAACAGGTAAAAGCTAGATTTTTGTCATGTATACCATTTTATTATCTACATTCACAAAAATCTATGAAATGACTGTAAAACAAACACAAAAATTGTAAATACTTTGAGTTTATTTATAAAACATTTTAGAAAGTATCCCACGTAGGCATAGGCCCTTGCTACACTGTAGTCGAATTTTTGTTTCATATGCTGCATTTCTTAGTAAGGTTTGATATTTTAGCAATTCCTGTGTTGGAATGAATGATAAATGGCTTTCATGTATATCATTTCCTACATGTAGTATTTTTTCAGTTTTTGTATATTCCATTTTGTTTTGAACTCTATTAAATAGATTCACCACAAAAATTGAAATTCCACTGAACTTCATAATTCACAAAAATAATAGAGACCTGAATTGTATTAGATCTCATCCATGCTAGCTTTGCCAGTTTCTCATAAAAGTTTTGCTGCAGTATTTTGTTTTGTGGATCAAATCTATGCATCAGGATACAGAATGTGTCATCTTGATAGTCTTAAATGATTGTTCCCTAATTTTGGCAAGATGTTTTTGTGCTTCATGACATTTGTTTCTGATAGTTTTTATGGTGCTTTCAATGATTGGGCTGGAAAACTATTATGCTCAATATTGCTTAACCCATTGGGATCCACCTAGACTAAAGGCAAGATTTTGTTGCTATATCGGCATAGTCTGATGCATATAATGTTTGAAAAAATTTAATAGGTATTAATTATCAAGTTGTGATCCTAGCTGTACAATTTTCATGTTTTTGCTTGCATTGTAAAAGTAACTAGAGCATTTTTTCTTTGTGATGCATTTTATTTCCAGAGCTTCATAATGGAATGGATTAACTAAGTAAAACTAGATTTGCAAAGTGCAAATTACACAATATAAAACAGAAATAAGGAGGATTTGGTGTCATTGTCTGCTGAGCAGTTTTATTTTTCAATCCAAATGGTTATGTAACGTGAATCAATAAATCAAACTAGTTGTAGATATTTCAGGTAACACATTTTTTTAAATTCAGGTGTAAACTGGTGACCACACATGCAATGCGGTAATAATTCTTATAGAAAGAGCAGCAAGATATCTAGCATAATCAAAAGATTTCACATGAAGATTCTTTCTAAAAATAAGGATAACCTATTATTTTGAATTCAGAACACCCAACCACTGTGTAATGATTTGCCTGTCTGTCCACACATTTTATTTGTGGGTAGAGAAAACCCTCAGATTTGAGACATTAAAATATCTAGATACCACTAGTTTTGGCTTGGAGAGAGAACAAAAATGATGAAAGCATGTCTAACTTCAAAACACTGCTGTGTTGCTACATTCAAATTAGATACTTTTTGTGAAACACCCTAATTAGACGCATTCATCCTTTTGCAACATGTTGACTTTTTTCTGTTGAAAATTGTGACCAATTTATGTTTGCTGTCCAGTAGTACACTTTTGTTTCTCACACTTATTTTTCTGAAGCTTTTTTGAATATTGTTGAATGTTTCTCATAAGCAAATTTTTTAAACGTTGAAGTCATGAAGGCACACACTTGGCACTCGGTGTATGTACACATAGCTTCATTGATGGTAGATCCCCTCATCAATGGGACAACGTCTTTCCCAAGTTCCTGAGGTTCAAGCTCTACAAGCGTTCTC
>VOMN01085770.1:0-18367 GCA_014899125.1 Orchestia grillus
GGTAAATGTAGATTTTGGAAATTCACCCAGACTCCCCCCTTAAAATTTCAATACACCATTTGTTACTGATTCTAGAGATAAAGGTAGCTCGCAGCTGCCTGCCATACCCCCTGAAATTTATAACCAAAGGCAAGATGAACGTAGTTATGAGTGTTACGCAACTTGAGCTGAAGAACTTCCACTGGTTTATAATCTGACTGTCGAAGTATATTTGGTTCTTCAGCCATTCGTTCAAAATAATTAATGTAAAAGATTCGATGAATATCATACAACGCTGACGTTCTGATATTCCTATGCTCTCGTAGCTTTAATGAACAGAGCAAATTTTTCAAGAGCAGTTTACAAAGCCCTACCGAATGCGTCTAAAATTCTATATATTAAGAACTTATTGTTAGGAGTTGCTCCAATATAGGCTCAACCCTTCTTTGAATTCTGATTCACGCCTTCTAAAATTCTTTGAATATTTGTCTCCAATTCAACATTTAATGCAAAAAACTTTCTACCGTTGCATTTGTAGATCCCCTTCTTAACGATTTTTACAGTAAAATTCATCGAAAATCATTTCTTTCCACAATGTTGAAAGAACTTTATAGTTTATGTATACTGTTTTCATCTAAATTAAGACCTCGTTCGAATGTAACTAACTCATTCAAATGAAATAAATTTTGTACCACTTGTTTATTCAGAAAATTTATTCGCGTAAAATTCTCTGTTGCAGCAACCTGCAGAAAGTACGTCAAATATCGACAGTTCCTTATGGCGCGTTGGAGAAAAGGCTAACATGGAAGGCAATGCTCAGCTGTTATCTTCTTACATTTAGCAAATAATTATTGACTCAGACGTTGAATTTATTATTGTGTGCGAGACCTGTATCTCATATCACACTATTTTCTCGTGAAAATTACATACGCGTAAATTCATGCGGGAATAATGTTTGATCCTGGATAATTGAGCATACTGAGCCCAAAAATTGGTGCAAGCGAATTAATCAATTTTCTGAACCTTAGGTTCCTGGACGAACTTTCTCAAGAATTGGAACGAAGAAGCCTAGCATTCTACTTGAACGAAGTTTCAAAAAGAAAATATTTTGCCTTATATGATACCATTGACGCCTAAACACCTAGTTTTTTTATCTGTTCTCGGTGACCATGACTGACGTCATACAGCAGTGAAAACAAGTCGAAACAAGATGACCAAGATGTACTTCGAAATATCTTGTTGAAGAAAAGGTTTTATTCTAATTAAAAAACGTTAACGGCTAAAGTAGTATCAACCACGATACACTAGTTTTCTATTCATGGAGAGACCGGTCACTACGAAGCAAAGCATCGGCAAGGGGCAGCACTGTAAACTGAGTAGCAAGAACAACACAAATGCCAATTTAGAGGGTCATTTATATTTTTCAGCGGTGATTATATGAAACATTTTTAGTTTTATGACTGAAGAATTTGTTTATAAGAATTGACCCCTCATGCACTCAATAGGGCGACACTTTTTAGGTACGAGAATTTTGATAGCAGCTTTCCTGACTTTAGTAGTAATTACTACCACCTCACCTGTCATGATGAGGAATCCAGGTCCTAGGAACGGCCGAAAAAAGTCAGTCTCGATGTCCGTTTCGGTTCTTTCTTCGAAGACAAGACGCTTGGAAGCTCCTGTCTAGATTGCATGGGTGGCGGGAGAGAACTGCGGCAGTCCTCCGAGGTGGCAGCGTCTACGGCCACCGCTGCTCTCACGAGGTGCGAACTGGAACGCATCGTTGCCTCCCCGCCCACCCAGTAACGTATTCTCATATTCTAGATTGATTTCTCCTTGATAGTCTTCGAGGCGATACAACGTGCATGTGACGATAGCAAGATACTTGCGTACTGACTTACAGGTATGTTGAATCGTTCATTATGGATTATGGAAACAATCAATTATTGAAGTCAAATTCGTTTCAGGTTGTGATGGTACTCTTTTGTTCAAAATTTTAGCTTCACCTATCGAGCATTCCAGCTCCCCCGTGCGTGGACCATAACTCTGCACACCATATGTTTCAGTCGACCCGCTAGAAAAGTCGGCGTGAAACGGGCCTGCAAATTGCGGCCAATGTGACTTGATGTTCTGTATAACTCATCTATTATCGTGAAACATTTGATAGAGTTGTACTGTTAAGGAATAAATATCTTTCATGTCATCATCAATTTTGAACTGTTACACGTTCCATGATAACGGTAATTTTTCATGAGTCGAGGAATTTTTTCAGCCTAGCGAATAATTTCTTTATCTGATTTGCTCCATTTGAAATAAAAATTGTGCAAGAACTAAAAATAGACAACATGCAAGGTGAGTATTTAAAAACTAAGTTTAAATCTAGAACTCATGAAACCGCAGAAACTGTGAAGTTTAGAGTTCTAATCGCAAACAATTTGTGACTGGCACGCGAAAATGGGCTGAAGACGAGGTCCTGAGAGCACGTTTTAGCTGCTTGCATTTGTTGTCAAGCGTTCGAATTGCTCAAAAACAACTATACTAATTCTCTTGACAAAAGTTTTCAAGCAACAGGACATCATCGATGGATGTACAAGAATAAATGATGACCAAAGAAATTTGTTAATATTATCTCGACCTTTTCTTAGTATGATATAAGCGAAAGATTAACCTTCAATTTTCTTTAGAACATATGATTAATAGTTATTAGAAATTAATTAGCACAATATAAAGGATTTTCATAACGCGTCTTTACAGCAATAAAATTTCATTGCAAAAGCAGTTAATGAGATATATTAATTTATCACGCTACGTTGTAAACAGAGGTTATTGTAGTTCGTAATATATGGGGCCTATTTGTCGCTCGAAGCACAAAATGGAACTCGATTTTTGGCTGTCTTCATTGTGACGTGGCCTCATCAATGGCAGTAATGACAACCGTTATCCTTTGCTTTCGTTCAGTAATCTCTCGCATCTTCGTTCGATACTCGATATTTCAACATAACCCAGTAGAAATGAATCAAGAGGCGTTATATTTTGTGAACGTGGTGGCCACGAAATTAGTACATATCTTCCAAACCATTTCCATAGAGTAGCCATTTTGTAGGGCTCCATTTCAAAGGTTGCCACTTCAAATAAGAGGACGTCTGACGCACAGAAATGAAGCGTGGTTAAAAAACTTTCACAACAACGGTGTATAGTGGAACCACTCCCATCAATATACTTTTTGACTTGCATTCCTAATTAAATTTTGAAGCCGTATAAAGACATTATGAACACCCTGTACTTTCAACAATAAAAGGAAAGAGATTAATCTGTTACACCAGTTTGCGAATATGACTACACCGATCCTGGTATGAAGCAAAAGTAGATACTATTAAATTCATGAATGGTTTCCAAATGTACCATCATCAAAATGGACCATATGTAATTTTTAATATATTGATTATCATAATTGTTATCTAGGATTAGCAACGTTATACCGACAATACAGAAAATAATTTACTCAGTTCGCCAGCTCTCTACACACGTACAGGACGGACGATCGTCGTACGCGTTATAGCCTCCAAGGGTTCCCATACAGTACTCGGTATTGTCAATTGTGAAAAAATAGTTTTGCTTATGATGCTAATACTTCCTGTAGCTCAAAATAATCAAATAAAATTAAAAAAGCTTTCTTGAACAGTGCGGTGAGCACAAATTTATCCCATGCTAATTTCAGTTAATGTTTTTAATGGTCTGGGTGACCTTCCCATCTTAGCTCGGTCTTATGGCAAGGTATGAAAAAGACTTTAAAATTTTCACTGAATCATTTTACATTGTATGCACTTGATTTTATCTGAATAACAATTGTTATCTTGAATTCAATACTGAGAAATACTTTGCAGCAAATAGTCAAATGTCCCAATCGTTATTTATGATGGTTGTGAAACTGTAGTGTTCAGCGAATTCTGACAAATAAATAAGTATCGATCCCTCAATTTTGCCCCTTGTTCCGCACACATTTATTGGCCTGTGAAACTTGAGGACGGATCTTCAAATAAAAGTTCGAATTCATTTGTCATGATTGAGCCTAAATCTTGGATTTCAGTGAAAATTAAATAGGCCAAATGATCCGGACTAAAGACAGTTAACAACCAATTGACAAAATCCTGTACTTGTAATTTGCAGTGTCCACAGATGAAATAATCTCTCTGCACTATTGATAACAGATTTCGTGTAGAAGAAACTACTTCAGACTATTGAATTCTTTTTCATTTTACTATTTTCGATTTCATAGATATTCTAACATGCTCACGACGCATATCACGCAGTGTTTTCCCCAGCCGCTGAAGCATCAGTGGGCTCGGTAGGCAACGAGGGATGTACACTCGAGCTTGGGTTCCGGAAGATTCCTGGGCTGGTTGAGCTCCGAAATGTTGCAACCGTTTTCTTCTTTTTAAAATTTGAATCCTACACACTGAATGTAGAATATCCTGTATAGCATAACATCCTGAAGCATAACATCCTGTACGGGTAATTAGCCTGTTGTCATCCTGTCTCAGCTGCCTCTCCAACGCGTTGGTCTGCGATGGTTGGTCTGCGGTCTCAACGCGCTCGTTTGATGTGTTGAGACAGCTCGAAACTTCTTTTCGGAAATCCTCAAAATTGAAAAACACTTTCATCAACCACAAATAGGTAGGACTTATTCTTTGATTATTTATTATTTCATAATCTCCCATCATTTAATTAATGTATTTTTTATAACTTCCGTAGATTTTTATCATTTCTATATTACTTATTTCCAGAAAATAAGCAAAAATACTAAATAAATTTTCCTAGTTCTTTGGCAGTACGTTAAAACATTTTAACGTCCCTGAAGATCAGCTCTACAAAATATGTTCACTGAAGAACTCGTATTTCAGTTTTCGATAGCGTTGTACCGTCTCTGAAGGCTAACCTTACCGACGTCCTGCTGAATTTTTTATCCCACTAAATTGCAGCGTTCTTTTCCGTTGGTGTGGTAGGCTGTTCTGGCCTACACCATATAACGCCCGACAGGAAATAGCCCTCAGACATAACCCTTAGAAAATGGCCCCAAATACAGCTCCCCCTAAAAAAATTGGTGCATCTACAGCCCATCATAAAAAAGATACAAGATCTGACATCAAAGCTCATTCTCGAACGACCCAACTGTCATGAATCTGGACTATCAGAATTCCCACACAAGCCAGGCGAAGCGGTTAGAGCTCAGCCTTGTTGAAAAATATTATTAGCCAGGGCACTCCTCGGTTCAAACAGTAGCAAAAAAAAACTGATCCAGCATCAGTCGATTAGTTTTCCCAGTCTCAAGTTTGTGTTTTCGGATGTATCACAGAAGAAAAATTTTCCAAACAGTCTGGTACCAGACACGTCACCGGCCCCGGAGAGCAGCCGCCTGTTTCGAAGAGCCTGTTTATGCTCGAGAATTACTGCTTAGTTATGTTTGCCCTAAATTTGGAAACCATGTCGGTTTACCAAACCAAAGTGATACATGATTTGTCAGGGATTGTTGCGACTGTAGTCCCTTGCTCATTGCTGCAATACCTGGCCAAAAATTCCTATAAAGCGCTAATTTCTGTAAGATTCTTCCATCCTCCTAAAGAGAACTAGCAGTTATACTTTAAACACCTTGCATTCTGCTGAAAACTGCTGTATTGCCCAGTAATATTAACGAACGGTTTTACCCTGTATAATTCCGGAGTATACGTGCAGTACAAACTTTGCACTGTAGTAAAGTAAAATAAAGCGCAGTTTACGCTACAATTTGGTAAAGACTGCCAATGACTGCTGCTTGACTGAGGCGGCGGCCAGGGGCGGGTTGTGCTAGTCAGACGCGCTGTTGGGAAGTGCGAGTCTGCTGCAGTCGGTGAGGGGAGCGCTGAGCGGAGCGCGGTTGTTGCCCAGCGCCGTGAGGGAAATAATACATACAAGCTCTAACTTCGAATAAACCAGAGACGAGAAAAGCGAAACAGAGATTAGTGAGAGCTTAATGCATTTTGAAAAACTTAATATGAATAATGTAAACTGAGCTATGCGTTGAAGCAGAGTGCTGACCATAAAGCTTTTCAAATTCGGGCTAAAATGCCATCAAAACTTGTATAATCGCCTCCATTGGTGGGGTATGAACGAAGAAATTATATTTTTGCCATGCCTACAACACTAAAGCTGTCAAATGACAATGGCTTCATGGTTCTCAAACTGATAACTGATATAAATCATAAAACAGAGAGGTATTCGCAGAAACTGAATACTTGATACATGAAACTTCACAAATCAATTGAAAACAGCTATACTACCAAAGTAACGATAACTTGAGCTTTGTTTGTATACTAATGCAAAACCATTCTTGAACACGCACATTTGTACATTAAAAATTCTACTCTCCATTCGCTTGCAACGAACTCCATTGTAGNGTGTCGAACACGCAAATTCAAACCTTGTCCAACATGATTATATCAAGAAGTGCGTACTTTAATAACTGTGACCTGCTCTACGTGGCAAGCCAAGGAATAACGGTTCTTGAAAATGCACATTTGTACATTGAAAATTCTACTCTCCATTCGCTTGCAACGAATTCCATTGTAGTCTACGGTTCTTTGACCATGGAGAAAGTAGCAGTCAAAGAAGCGGAGCCTGGCAGCTTGGTTTTGAGTAAAGGGTCGCCTTTAAGGTTCGATGAAGTTGACTTTGGAGTAGACGTTCCGGCTGACGTTGTACTAAGCGAGCAGCTGACCCTTGCTGGATTCGCCATAACAATAGGCGGAGAGCCAGCAACCTTCATGGATGGATACAAACTCTTTCTAAGAAATTGTCGGGGCTTCTGTTTGGTTTTGAGTGAGCAAGACCTCCAATTAGAACGAAACTCATTTACTAGCTTGTTTGCTACGCATGAAAGCTGAAGTTCCCTCCGAAAATTTGAAAATTTTGAATTGGAATTTTATAATTTTTACTGTCGCTGTTATCAAGTGTTTATGGCTTCCCTTATTTTCATTCTTCCTTTGTTTTATTCTTGTAGCTTTACAAAGTTTTGCACTTTAATTCTGGTAAAAGAGAACATCTAACTTTCATTTTTACCAAATTTCAATTGCTCGGTCAATATTGGACAAAATTACTGCAAGGGCATGCAAAGGAAAGCAATAATACGTCACAAAGTCTTAAAAAAAAATACCGATAAATATTGCACCACTGAGATTTCAATGTGACTATCGTAAACCGCTGATCAGAGTTATCGAGCTATAGAACACTGTAGCTTTCGCTGATGGTGATGCATGTTACTTTATTTTGTATTCGTTGACTCAGATTGAATTCGATGTGAGGCCCTCCATAATACGTCCTAATTTGCATTTCTATCTTAGCTTTGAGTTGGAAACGTTGAAAATTATCATATTCGGCTAAAAGTACTATAAATAAGTATTCAGGTATTTACAGCAATTATCAATTCAGTTATTTTCAGTTCCTGGAAGTGCATCACACCAGGACCAGCTGCCTACAAGCACCAGTGAAGTCCTTACGGATTAAAATCCTTCAAGATCCGTTTATGAATGTCTCGGTTATTGTAAGAAAATTCAACATTAAGAACAGCAGGTTTATTACGTCATCTTAACCTTAATATGTACAATTCAATGGAAGGTTTTTAAAACCATTTATAGTTATTAAATAATCTCTGTGCATATCGTGATGTTAGAATAACTTTGGGATCACTCACCAACGCCTAATCATTACGAGTTAGTAACGATTTGGAAGGAAAGCTAACGAATTGCAACCATCAAATGAGATCACTTCTCTTTATTCAAACTTTTCAGTAACATTGCCTCTTAATAGGTTTAGTTTACATCTTCAGGAAGACATCTCCGCCATTATGTCTAGATTTCTCCCGCTGAGCAGAAACGTTTGAAAAAACAAACTTTAGTTTCAGGGAGAAATCCCCACATGATATTAGATTGAACATCTTAGATTGAACATTTGGTCACCGGTAAGTCTATTATACAATTCGAACATAAAGGAATGAGGTCGGGAACGCAATCCGATCGAGAACGTGACAGCGCATCCGAAAAAGCTGGGAATTGACTTCGAGTTCACGCATCAAGAACTGGAAGTTAATGCAGCCAGATGTACTCGTAAACTATGTATAAACTGACATAGTTAAGTTTAAGAACAGATATTCCTTCAAAAACAATTGTTATTTTAATAAATTCAAAATGTATCGTCCACTTTCTCGGTCACTGGTCTTCAAATTTTGTTACGCAATATGGCAATAGTAAGAAGTCAGCCCGGGAGCTATACTAGTTAAATCAGATGAATTTGGTTACGCAATATGGCAATAGCAAGAAGACAGCCCGGGCGCTATGCTAGTAAACTCAGAGCACCTATCAACTATCTTCCAATAAGGAAAAGTAAAATAGTTGGAGATTTTGTTCTTTTACAAATCTTTGCAAGAAAATTTGATTAAGAAGCATTCACCAAGAAAATAAGTAGTAGTGATAACAGTAGCGTAATAGTATAGATCAGTGATTCTGACTAGCTCGCGCCGAATGAGAAGGGACCATTTGGTATGAGCTGTGCAGAATGAGAAATCCATGCGCAAGGTGTGTTTCCACATAGGATCCCATACGCGTAGAAAAAGTAATCAAGAATGAAGAGAAAGAAAAGAGAAAGCAGAGATGAGGAAAAAGGTGTGAAAACTGATAGAAGCAAAGTAGGCATGAAAGATAGGTATCTGAGGCCTACCTATACTGAGGTAACCTAGCAGTGTCCCCGAGGAACTCTAGTCTTCATAGCATGGGATAGACAGACCTTACGAACCTAACCCCATTGGCCAATTATCAATCATGGGCCCACGATGAGCCAATCAATTCAACAAATGAATAGTCTTACAACTTTAATATTTTGATCAATGATCAATTAAGCAATCTACTTTTCAATAAAGCGGTCTACCGACCAATTAGGTGGTCAACTGACTGATTATAATTTTAATGTTCTGTCTAATGTAATGTACGCCTAAAACTATTAATAGGAACTTATTAAATCCGGAGTAAGTTTAAAAAGAGAAAAAACGGCATGCTCACTCAGAATTCGGAAATGGTAACTCTAAAAAAAATGGTAGCCCTTTTAACCCAAAAATAGAGGAATGAAAAGATTGGGAGGGGCAGGCACTCATAATGTCGCTACATGCATCGTAGCCTCACAACTTGTCACGCTCTCAGAGCCTCGATGCCTCCGCCTTCACTGCCGGCTTCCCAGACGATCTGCCGGGAACCTCATTCTACGACCACGCTTCATAAACGGAACTCTGTTTCTCTAGAAGAAAGAAAAAGAAAGAACGAAAAGAAGCTCCTAAGTTGAAAGCAGGGAATTGGACCAGCTCTTTTTAAGTTTTGTAACTCAACGCGGGACTTCTCTTAGGTTTTTGTTTGAACTGAATGGTGCAAATCTAGAAGCTTGCAAGTAATGATCAAAATATAATCGATTTACGACGTGACATCAGTCTTGCGTACCAGTAAATGACTTATTATATTTTATCGAAATAGATTAATTTTGAATGTCATTTTTGAAATTACTATTCACCTCTGACAACTTGATTACTGAGAATGTAATTCAATGTAGATTTTAATAACCGTATTTTTCTATCGCTAGAAGCAGTTTTAGAACTAATTTAATTTGAAGTCGTCAGAACCGTTATTAGTCGTTCAAATGTGAGTTCGAGTATTGTTTTCGTCCGTAAATCCAACTGTAAGATTATTTAGCTTTACGGAGTAGGTCTGTTTGAGGTCTTTGTCTGTTTCAGACGAAGCAAATTATTTAAGGAAAAGGGGAATTATCAAAGTTAATATGAAACTGAAGGAAACTTTACTCGGGAGCCGATTGCGTGGGCTCATACATGTTTCTTTTCTAACATGTGCTCATTTCAGCGAAATCTGCAATATAAATTTTTTATTCAATCAATATTACCAATGAAATAAGAATGTGGTATAGGGATATAGCAGTGCCAAATTAAAAGATTAAAAAAAGGAAAAACACGGAATATACTGAACAAGCAAGATGTCCCAAGAAACATATTTTACGTAGTTGCACAGTACTTTCAATCACAAAGACGTTTAAAACTTCTAACAATTAAAGATACAAGTTAGTGCGGAAATTAATATCGAAAAAAGAAGAGGAAATTTTGGGGAGATTGGAACAGAACGATCCCCGTCCTTGCTTCCTCGTCCAAGTCACTTCTATAATCCGCCTGCGACAATAATGGACTTTCGCTCAGAGTGTGTGTGTGTGTGCGGTCGACCTGGGAATATTAATCTATTTTGAGTTAAGTTGCCGTATGTTTTCTGCATTTTGTTAACATTATTACGAAGAGAATCTAAAAAGGTGGCGGGCTCATTTGTCTATTGCTGACACGTGACTGAGCTTTTGTTACCCCGGGGTGGTTTTTCTTTTGTTCTGCCACAATGGTGACAAATTTTGTACTAGATCTTGGTACAGTAAAGTACCCTTTGCTCCAGTTGCTTCCAGAAATCCAGTTGCTTCCAGAAATCCAGTTGATTTCTATAACTGGACATTGTTGCTTCAGATGATGTTGTGTGGACCGAGTTACGTCCGTGGTTGTCCTGCAGTGGCAAACAAATCCCTTGAATTTTTACTCTTTCCCTTTGCTGCATTTAGCTGATGAGCAATCCATCATATTGTATTTCCTGTGTACTTTTTTGAAAATGTCCTTTGTAGTAAATCTTGACTGAAGACGGAGACGAAGACTTTGACGGCAGCCCAGGGAATTCAAGAGCTGGATTCTACAAGGTGCGTGTTATGTTCCGAGTTTGTTTCCTTTGCTGATGACTAATTTTTGCGAGAATATAAGCGATTATATAACCACATTTTTAAAAGGTTGGTTTTCCATTTTTTCGAAAAATAAAGTTGATTACATATGACTCGTTATTAAAAGATCGTTTTATCATTTAGAAGAGTTTTAAGGTTAAACTGTTTTGTCCTATAGTTTCGAATATAGTATTGTATCGACTCTTTCGTTATGTTTTTACCGGCAGTTTCTGCGGCAATTCAATCAATCAATTGTACTGTCTATGCGTAGGAAATCTCTCCCCACTACCATATGATGTGCCTCATAATGTCTTTAAGCCCTTCTGGCCTAATCAGTGGAAAAGATCTCTTTTAACCGCACGAATAGTAATAATAGCCATCAATTTGATACAATTCTCTGAAGTGATGAGACACCTGTACCAAGAACGCTTCATATGCAACCACTTGCATAAATTAAACTGGTGAAAGAAATCGAACGTTTTTTGCAAATAAATATTGTGCAAAGTAAAGAATGTGTATAAATTAGAATATTTGAATTCATCTCTAATAAATAGTATTCATACTATATTCACGTTTTTGGTTAAATATGGACGTACATACATTTGCGTGAACGTGTTACGAAACGTTCAGTATATTATGTGCCACCTCTTGAATCAAAAACCGCCCTTACAACTCGATGTATACACAATTTGCCCCTACATTGATGTTCTTTTAAGCTCTCTGCAAGCTCAAAATTTGATAAGGTTTTGGGAAACTAAAGATTGATAATAATTTTGCGCCAAAAACTCAAATTATCACGTACGGTTTAAGATAGCAAATTCCTACGATATACCAAAATGCGAAAAATGATGAATAATGCGTACACGAAACTCATTTGTAGTAGTACATATGACCACTCAAGGTGTCTCGGCTGACAGAGATGCAGCTTATCTGCCCGCCCGTCTGCAGGGCTGGTGCCGGCCTTGCCCAATGTCTGAAGCTTGTCAACACCTCGGCCTCCGTACTTTGTGTAGTAACATCGTGAAGCTTGTCAACACTTCGGCCTCCGTACTTTGTATAGTAACATCGTGAACCTTGTCAACACTTAGGCCTCCGTACTTTGCTTAGTAACATCGTGAAGCTTGTCAACATTTTGGCCTCCTTACTGTGAATGAGTAACTATGTGAAGCTTATTCACGATTTGACCTATGCACTTTGTATGAGCAAGATTGTGAATCATGTCAACAGTTTGACCTCTATACGTTGAATCAGCAACATCGTGAAGCTTATCAACAGTTAGACCTTTGGACTTTGTATAAGCTTGTTTTTCTGCCTCTGAAGATACTTTGAAAATAATATTTTTTCGAAAGTACAATACATTCTTCAAGAACAATAGTAACAATATTCACTTTGAAACGATATTAACTCTGAGATCATTATCTTGGAGCAGTTGAATTCTTGAATGCATTTCTGTGATAGAGGCTATTCACTCTAATTTTCCTGCAACTTTTTCGACTATTGTCTGACAAGTTTTAGGCGTACCTCTAAACGTATCATAAGTACGCAGACGTCAAATATGTGGCTTTGGAAATTTTTTCCACGATTTTAAATTTTCAAATCAAGTTCAAAATGCGGAATGAAATGCTTCATTTCTGGAAAAGAGTTTGAATAATTGAAAGGAAACGAGAGTTGAAGATGGACAAGTGCGTTGCATTAACGGCTTCACGCCGCAAGACGCGCAACAGGTTGATGTGTTCCTTGGCGTTCATATGCAATCTTCCTAATCAAAATGAGCCTGATAAGTTATTGTCCTTCATCAAATCATACGGTACTCTTCTCAGTATCGATGAACGGGAATACGTTTAATTTCCTCTCCCATTATATTCTTATTTTAATTACTGGATAATTTTCTTAAAAGTATTTTGTTTTTCACAGCAACGATGCACAAATATGCAAAGCTCCGTACAAATCTCGTTTTCTGTTTACAATACCATAGTTACACTCGTCACTCCATATCGCTAATTATCTCGCGATCTCGATAAGCGCTTCACACGACGGCGGCGCGGCGCTCAGTAGCGTGCGTGCAGACTTGGGCTGTAGCATCCTCTTCAGACCCGCTTCTTGCCTGCACTCACTTATAGCGGCAGCTTTCTGTCTTACATTTTCGTTTTACCAGAGGACTGGGAAATACGGTAACATCGAAAAGTTCCTCCGATGTGAAAAGTGAAATTTCAAGATCTGTATCGCATTAATTGCTGCATTACGAGTAACTCGAGCAAGATGTCCGAGAGTCGGTCATCTACTTCTTCGTCAAATGCTGACCCGGTTTCCAGGTATTTCACGCTAGTTTTCTCAATGTTATTAGCGTACCTTTGCGTTTAAGGCCTAATATCTCATTTCGATTAATCTAGATCTAAAAATAATACAACTTTCCAGCTATTGATTTACACTTGAAAGTAAAATTATTCATAACTGGTAGATTGTCAGCAATCGTAGCAGCTAATTTGTCATATTAGCCGTAATTTTTCTCTTCGTTGTCTTGTGGTCAAGGACAATTCGATATTAATTTTACAAAATAAATGAACAATTTATTGAAACATCGATGTAGTATGTGTACATTAATACAAAAAACCCTAAAAAATGTAACGAAAGTCTTTGTTCACATTGATTCATACCCTTAGTTAATTGTCAAAAGTGTTGTCTTTATTGTTAATGACACATATCATACGCTCTTTGTAACTAGTAATAGGGTAGTTACATGAACTGTTTGAAAATTTGAACCAGTCTTTTAAGAGGCAAACCTCAGATTTTTCGAAGTTTTGGTGCTTCATTGTTATGACATTTTTCCTCCCAATTCACCATAATTTCTTGAAGGAATTGAGGCCTGGACTTTACCTTGGCTATTGCAAAACTATTCTCTGATCCTGAAACTGTCATTGATATCACAGTGTGTTTGGGATCATTGCTTTTAATGAAATCCAATTGATACCAAGTTCCATTTCCTCTGCTTGCGTTTGGATGTTATTGCTAAGTACCTTGTTGTAATGATCATGTTTTATCATTCCAATGACTTTCATAAGCTGGCCGCACCACTAGTCACATTACTGCACGTGATGTTATGCCACCTCCGAGCTCGACTGTCAAGGCAGCGACATTTTCTCTGATAGCCTTTATCATCATTATCCAAATTTAGGAAAAATATCTGTGCTCAAAAAATGTGTTTGTCTCGGGTGAACAAAGAATATTGGAAGAGTAAGTTGACTGACAATCCATGAGAAACTCCGCGAACTCCAAACGTGACTTGACGGAGCATGATAACAAAGTAGGCGTCTTGCTGGGAGGACGTCCTCTGAGTCATGTATTTCAAGTCCTTTGTATTCTTTGTCTTGCAACTTTGAAGTCAAACGATCTAGAGGATTCATAATTATTTCGTACCAGACTTATCATAAGTTAGAAGGCATCTTAAGAAATTAACATCCTTTGTCCCGCCATTTTTGGCGCGACGCGTCTTGTACTTAGATGCACTTAGAGAGGTTTCGGCCTTCGCGTCTAGGCCACACTGGGGTGCCGCCGCTATGTGTGCATGGTGTGCCCTCGTAAGTCCGCCAGCTGTTGAATGAGGCCGTTTCTCTCTTCCGTTTGAAACTAGTGAGGCAAGGGAAGCCTATAAGGGATAGTTTGTATAACGTTATCCAGCTTCGTCTTGAAGACGTCCAAGGAACCATCGAACTCTCCCAGATCTTTGGGCAGAGAGTTAGAGTCTGGGTCCCGTCACAGAGAGGGACTGTTCATGTCTAGTTCGAACGCTGCCAGCCGCTATTGCATTGAATGTCGGCACAACATACATCTTGCCGAAACGAATGTGCTACTTTTTGTGCAGCCTAATGGTCTCGTTTTCAAAGTCTGGTACTAATCCACGAATCGTTTTCCACGTGTAGATTATAAGGTATCTCTCCCTTCTTTGCTGGAGAGAATACAGTTAGAGAAATTTCAGGCGTTCCCATTAGTCCAGCCCTTGAACCTCACGAATCTTCGTTGTATACTTTCCTCCTTCAGGATGTTTTCTCTGGTGCCTGGATTCCATAATCGGCAACAGTACTCGGCCAGGGGTAGGATCAGCGCCCTGAACAGAGAAAGCCTCGGCTTCTATTCTTGTGTCCTGATGACTCGCCAGATCCAACCAGTTTGGCGCTGGCATTTTTTGACTGTTAGGTCGATATATTCTTGGAATCGTCCGTTGTCCTCGACGATAACACCCAAGTCTCTAAGAAAGCTTAGAGCCTTAGATCAATAAACATCAAGCGACCAATAAACATCAAACAAAATGTAAAAAAATCATGAACTGAAGAATTTGATTTTTAATGATGTTTTATACTTGATTTCTAATACATTTGTGGGGTACGCACTCCAAGAAAAAGCGATTGAACTTTATATGAGGTGTGAATTATTTCGAGTGCAAGTGTACGTTTACAGTAAAATTAAGTTATGATTTCTTTTCGAGATCAGGCTGGTTCTCTAGAATTATATATTTTCGTCCGTGCTTTACTACCTTTTATTATAGAATGAAATGTGACTGTATAACGGGCAGTGATTTATAACGACCGAGCACGCAAGCAAACGATTAACCGATAAACAATGCATTGTTATATTTCTAGTATAGGCAACCCGTTAAAAATGGCCAGATTTACCATTGTTTACGCTTAAAATGAATCCATTTTTTCAGCGAAGCAGCTCCTCATCCTGTCTATTGAAGTCCTATTTATCAATAAACTATGCTGGCCAAAATACTGTCATTTCTTATTCTATTAAATAAAATATTTATCGTCCTTTAGATTACATTAATTTTCGTTCCGATATTCAATATCTTTCCTACGAAACAGCCGCATATTAGCGCCGCTTACAGCAATATTCTCGATAATGGCATGTGAGAAGTGTGCCTGACAGAAAAAATGGATACCCAGACATGACAAAATTCAATAGACATCAACAAAATGCATTTCTGTTTTATTTCATGCTTAATGCAAAGCGAATAATGATGATATATTTACCTATATTTCTTGTTTCAGAATACATACAAGAGTAGTGAAGCATGATAGGAACCAAAGTTAGACCTATCCGAATTTCAGCATAGTCATATCGTAGGTCAACATGAAGGTGGTGTTCGTCAACGCAAAATATCTCAAAATCTTTCAATACCCCTATCTATTCAAGAGTGATTGCACAATTCACCAGAGAGAGCAAGGAGATAACAAAATCTCATTCGGGTCTTCCCAGGCCTTCTGAAAGAACCTTGTGTCTCGTACAAAGAAATGTCGAACAAGAGCCACCTTCCTCTGACGTAGCATCACAAGCCGATGTCAGTCCCAGAACAGCTGTCAGGTATCTCCACAAGGTGGCTACTATGCCAGAGCTGTAAGAAGGAACTACTTCTTCGTCCAGCCAATATCAAGCGCTGAAATGATTGATCTCATGAGAAGGTGGAGACACCTGTAGCCTTTTGGAGCACTGTCATTTTCTCTGATGAGTCACAATTCGTATTATTTTCTAATAGTGGAAGAATGGGGGTCTAGAGACTCTGCAGACAAGAGTTTGATTTGAAAAGACGGCAGCCAACAGTAAAACATGGGGGCTTGTCAGTAATGGCATGGGGTGCAATTTGGAGTCCTGGTCAATTAAAGTTGTGGAGAGTAAAGGAAACATCAATTCAGCCAAATATGTTTCTACATTAGAGGAAGGGCTCCTTCCAATGTTCTCAAGTAGTAGAATGAGTTAAGTTTACTCCCTATTTATGGAAGATGGTGTTCCATGCGACACTGCTAAAGTAGCACAACATTGACTGAGTCAAAATGGGACCAAGAAACTTCCATGGCCAAGTGAGTTCCTAGATATGAACCCTATTGATTCCCTCAATAATATACTAGACCAAAATTCCGCAAAAAGAACAAGAAGGAATCTTCGAAGTCCGCACTATAAGGGTTATTGCATGAAACATTGAAAGAAATTCAAGATGGTATTCGGAAACTCATCACTAGCATGCCAAGAATAGCCATTGCGTAGAAAAAAGCAAAGGAGAAGTCAACCAAGTATTAGTTATTGACATTGTGACCATTTATAAGCTCTTTGTTTGTATAAATTATTTATTTCATATAGTGAACGGTTTCTATGGATGTCTATTCAATTCTGTCATGCTGTGTATATACATATGTAGCCTTTTATGAAAGCCTGCATATGATGAAAGCCTTTTTCGACTTCTCAAAAAAAAAGAACCTTCATTAATTCCAACACGTTTACCGTTGGGTTTTCAATGCTGTACAACTACTGGCGTGGTGAGGGTTGCGAGGAATGTGTAGTTTAAGCTTTGTTTTCCAAGGGAAGTGCTCCCTGGTAACGTGAAAAAGAACTTACTTTTATTGGTAGAGCTTTCGAGTACTTTAACAGGGCTCGCTTGCATGACGTAATAATTTGTACCCGAGAGTTTAATGACAGCCACTAGCGTATCTGTGATACGGAACAAACAATTGTGTCACAGTTAATGATTTATTTTAACCTGAGTTAAGGGCATCGTATAGTCTAAGGGTGCCCGCACACCAAAAGCGTTAAAGCGAGAGTGCAGGCAAGCGAGAGTGCATGAAAGACTGAAAGACCATCTTCAGCACGCTTGCAATCTCGCGCATGCACGCTTTTGGTGTGTGCACTTGAATGCATTACCGTGTTCTCAAGCCACTCTTGCATTCTCGCATGCCATCTTCTCGCTTTAACGCTTTTGGTGTGCGGGCACCTTAAGTGGGTTGAGAGACAAAATAGCACGTGAGTAACCATCAAGGATAATGAAGGCACGATTGTTGTTCTAGACATTGTTTTTTGAAAACATGAAACTGGCTTCGAAACACGTTCTTTCGTTAATTTTCTAAAAAGATATAATTCACAGCTTATCTGAGTCAATACGATGCTCCGTTTTTTTGGACGTGTCGGCTAGTTAATGAGTTTGATTGATTTTAAAATACGTTTTTTCATGTTCCTTTTTTTGTAGGTAACGAGTAGTTTATAAAGTGTAAATTTAATCGCCAGAAGTACACGGAACTGGATATTTACCCAATTGCAGGTTTCTCCTGTCTTTCTGTGGTTCTTTGCGTAGTATAACTTAGTTTTCGATGTATTTCCAGACTTAGGACCAAGTTAGACAGAGTACTGTGGAGAAATTCCATTTATTCGTTCCGAGGCCCCTTCGGCATTAGGAGCTCGATCAAATACCGGGGTGAATTGATGGTTCTTTTGGGTGTTGGTCGAGAATTGGGAAGCGAGATTTGGGAAGCGAGAATTGGGAAGCGAGATTTGGGAAGCGAGAATTGGGAAGTTAGAATTGGGAAGCAAGAATTGGGAAGGGAAAATTAGGAAGTGTGGATTGGGAAGCGAGAATTGGGAAGCGAGAATTGGGAAGTTAGAATTGGGAAGCGAGAATTGGAAAGCGAGAATTGGGAAGCGAGAAGCGGGAAGGGAGAATTGGGAAGCGAGAATTGGGAAGCGAGACTTGAAGGAAAAAATAGTTTAAGCCAAACTCGGTCACATACAAAGTATATACCTTTTGGTT
>VOMN01085774.1:0-11502 GCA_014899125.1 Orchestia grillus
TCGTTGCGAGAGGTCGAAGATCTTGTTCGCACTGTTATTAATATATATATATATATATTAATAACATAATGCCCTTAGTGTATTATGAAAAATAACACCAGCGAACAAATGGAAAACATTTTCGTTTCTAGGCAAGCTTTCAATTTTCAAAAAATCCTCATGCAAAAGACATCAGAAATTCGAATTTCATAATGGACACGAGTGTGAGAACTATTATACTGAATAACGAACTTGAAACAATGATTTAAATACAAGAACTACGGCACCTAGCCGAAAATGAACAAATCGCCAGAATTCGGGTGGTTATTTAAATTTGGATTATTATGAAAAACGTAGAGTATAGTGGCCGCAGGTCCAAATCTTGGCAGTGATCAACAACTTTGAAATTCCCATCATTATTAAAATGGTCAAATGCCATTGCTTAGTTCCGTACTTTACTGAGAACTGGAGTGGTAATTAATCTTCCACTTCGGCAGGAAGCCCCTATGTGGACCTACTCCGAGTTTCAATAGCGTCTTGGTTTCACCCATACAGGCCGCATGCCACTCTCGCCCTGCCTACCTTGGTGTACTGTTTCATTTATTTCGTGTCCGCATCTTAAGGAATTGAGAGCAAATTTTCGGATTCCGATTCTCGGCCCGACAATGAAAGAAGAATCTGACATATTAATAACAGTGCCAAAATTCAAAGCTCATCTCTCAGAAATTTAATAAGGGCTTCCCCATCGTATCATGGTTACGGTTCATAGGACTAAAGGGAATATCTTTTTTGCTTTGGATATCTGTTAGGAAACAAAGATAAAGAGGAATCATCAGAGGCTCGAAAGGGACATTGAAAAGGTTCGAATTATTAGAACTTTTATGCGTGATTTGTAGATATCATGGATGCGAGATTGGTATATAGCACAAGTTTTCATTTCGTTTTTGACAGCATCTTTCGAGCGCTCACAGCGTTCGGATTGTAAAAAAACTCTTCCGCAACTCCACCGAGGTTCTACCTTCGCCATAAAATGGTTATGATGGAGTTGGGACCAGTCTTCTTTCCAATTAGAGAAAACTGGTTAGAAAACAGAAGAATGTTTTGATCCAACGGGTCACGTGTGGTCTAGTGTTACTAGTGTTACATTAGAACTTCGATCACCTCGCTTGCTCGTAACCGTGCGTACTTTCAGTAATAACATAAGGCAGAAAGTCGAAACTCTCCTCTCGATAATTTTGAAGGGAGTAAAAAAAATCAGCAGTGACTCAAACGAGACTTTAAAATAGTGACGAAACGGGTACGGGAGGTCTAGATAGTTTATAAAAGGAATGTAGATTACATATTCTTAGTAGGAGTATAAGAAAGAAAAGCAGCGCTTCAGTAACTCGGGCTGGAGGAGAAGACCATCAAGTTTAAACTCTAGAAAACGAGGAATCAATACACTGTGTTCCCACGCAGGATCCTCTGCGCATAGAAAGAAGTTAGGAGGAAGAGGATAAATTATCAGCGAAAAAATGCATAAAAGCAAAGTGGGCACGAAATATAGAAGTCTCGAAGGCCTAGCTAAAGCTACAACTGTAAGAAGGCACGAAAGAAGGCCTGTCTATAACTGTGGTAAATTAACAGTGGCCTACCTGAGGTCGCCTGCCCCACACCATGAAATTGACAAACCTACCAAACCTTACTGCCTAACAAACGTAATAATTTTTGACTAGTTCACGCACATCCGGGTTGATAGAGGTAGGAAACTTGCGGTATTGAAACCTTAGCAGGGACGATCGAAAGTTATTGACATGATGATAATAACAGAAATATTTAAACTCGATTGTTCGTCCACATGTAGTGACTCACAGACTCGATTAGAATCTTATCAGATTAGGTGTGCTTTATCGCACCAGCTCTTCGATTAATTGAACTATGTGCATACTCGGCGTTCGTGGAAGCTATCACGACCTTGCAGAGTGATAACTTTTTTAGGGGAAAGTTAGCGATATCTTCATTGTTTGCTTAAGTCCAGCTCGAATTACATCGTCACTTGAAAGGCAACTTATTAGAATGTTGGCGGAAGATTTCGGTATCTATGTGCATTCTGAATTGTTAAATTTCTAACCGCCATCTAATCTAGCTACAGCCCCTAAGGGAGCATAGGATAGGGCATTGGCAATAGGGTTAAGTTTGTTAGGTTTGTATATCGTACGCTAGAGAGGCTGGCATCCACTGGAGGACAGTTAAGGTACCTCAGCTTTAGCCACTTTGTTTCTTTCCATTATCATGCCTTCTTCGCTCATTATTATGTCTTTTTTCTCTTTTTTAAGTTGTTGCTTCAATGCATATGGGATCCTGTGTGGCAACACACCTTGAGCATCTGTTCCTTTTTTTCTGAAGTCCATATTAAATCGTTTAGTCTTCCTCGGTGAAAGATAGTCCGAGTTACTAAAGTGCTGCTATCTCTGCTAATACGACTTCAACTACTACTACTACTTCTGCTCATCTAGCTTGAAATATATTGTGTGGCAAAGCTCCAACATTTAAACTTTCTTTAATAATGTACTTGAAATGAGTAAAAGCTATGTGAAGGTTCTCATCTTGCTTCTTGTTCAAGATTACCTCAAGTTCGTAGAAAATGTCCATGTCAGGGAAAGTTATGATGGACTTAAGTGTATTGCAATTACTCCAGATTGCATCAAAAGTAAAAGATGTTTGAAAGAAGAAAATATCGTTCCGAAAGCATATATTGAAAGCGTGTTAGCGACTCAGTTTTTTAAACTGTAGGGTTACGCGCCTAAAATTAAATACGCGTTAAAAGGTTGAAGTTGGAATAAAAATAAGGATTTACATAAAGTATTTTTACCACAAATATACTGATTATGAATGATTGAAGTTCAGCATACTGTAAATACAATGAAAATTTTAAATCTTGTCTACTGAATAAAACCTATTTCCACGTTTAAACAATAATAGTTTACAAACTACCGCTTTTTTAAATCGGTTAATATTTTAGCTGACACCATGTACAATTTAATAAAACAAGTATTTATTTTGTAGTCTCCCATCTTTTTCACATTTGATTTTGTTCCTATAATAACCAGTAATCCATAACTCACATTTAAAATAAATATGTGTTGATTTGTTTATTTGTTTGTATATTCCACGTTTCCATCGGAAATCTAACATGCATTACTTCAATTTAGCACCAAAAACATCGCATTAGGTAACTTGCTCATTAAAATTGTTGGTAATGTGTTCTAATTATCAATGTTTATATTGTATTCATGCTACGGCTGTAACAGTGTCCTATAACATTTCTTTGTATTCCTATCACTTCCATTACCGATGTTGATAAAAGTGCATTGCCTTTGGAAAAATGAAAACACCCATGGAAAATAAGATAGCGATTAGCCAGATGATGAATTTGCGAGGGCAGACTTCAGCACGCGAGTAAATTCTAATGTTCAAAGAAGAAGGGCAGCAGCAAGGCAGTGACATCACACGGCGTCACAGGACAGTGTGGTTGGTAGGCCTCTCCGTCCCTCTTATCACTAATTTATAACAGAACGCTATTGTGAGCTGCGCAGAATGCTATTGTGACATACAGCAGGGCCGTAGGTAGGAGACTGAGTATAGTATCGTAATAAATGAATACAATCTAGTAAAGTTTAGGGTTTCATGTGGCAATGTACGCTATGACAGTTCGTTGGTTAACACAGTTGTTTATGAATAGTTTATTTCAATGGATCGATAAGGAACATTGGTGATTTATTACATACGTCACTGATAAAGTGACACTCAATTCTAGAATATAGCGCGTCATGTCAATTTTGACTGGACACGTATACCTATGAATAAAGTACTTTAATAGGAGTTGGCTTTAAAACACTTGATAGAGTTGAAGCGATTCAACACTCCGTTGCAGTGAAGTTCTACATGAATCTGTACTTGAATCGTTCGTCCTGGTGATTCTCTGTAGTTATGCGTACAAAGTATGCATTAGTGCCGATAGAACGGTTCTTTACATGTAAACAGAATCTACCTCTTCCGTGCAACAATATTGATGATGCCTGGCCCAAACAAATAAACTCATCCTAAATTCCAGGCGACTAGTGTTGATGAAAATTTGATTTCCAAAAGTATAGCGCACATTTATGCTAAACTATCAACATTCACTGAAATTCCCCATAAATTTTAATATACATATTTCACTAAAAAGTTATGCAAAGCATATTAAACCACTCTCTTTGAAAGTACGCTATAGGGGCATGTTATGAAATAGATAAAAATAGTTGAATTAGCATATACTTTACGCTAAAAAGGCTATTATGATAGGGTTATAAAAATTTGGAATACAATGCTCAAGCAACTGTTCCTTTCAAGTTAATGGACATACTGTAATAGTCTTTTCTTGAGTCTGTAAATTTTCTTAAGTACTTGAGTGCAGAAAATTTCTACTAGTGAAAGCAGTAAACACCTGAAATATGAAATAAATAATATTTTCTGCGTCATCACTATCATTTGACGACAACTTAAGTAAATTTATACTCATTAGCTGTCCCATAAACAAATTGTAATTTTTTCTACATATCACAGGTATATTCATTATACGTGGACTCGATCTAAACTGATAATCCCATGAGAAAAATTAATAAGTAATATTCCAAACGATTTCTGAACCTTATTTTATACATAGTAACGGAGTAAATTAATTTATGTATTTGTTATAGTTGTCTTCTCCTGCTGGACAATTTAGAGAATAGGCTTTGCTTCAAAATTTAACTATTGACTGGTCTATTTTTGATATGAAGTTCTTACGTGGCTGTATCAAGAAATTTTTTTTATAACCTATCGTCCTTCGTAAATTTTATCAGTTTTATGAGTCATATATATTTATATCTACGTTATTTAAATGGTTTTTAATCACAGGCCCTAAAACTAACAGTTTCATTGATTTAATTTTCAGTCATATACAAAATTTTCATGCATCGTTTTCCAGGTTTACAAATTGGAGAAAAAACAGTTTGAAATATCCTATTTCATTGTATTATTTTCTTATAGTGCATATGCAGCACATAACCATTAGTCATAGGTACTTAAATTTATCCATTAGATCAAAATCCATTAGAGGAAAATGCATGATATTTATTCTCAATGCCTGAGTAATAATTTTCTGCTTCGAGTTCCGTAAAATACGTAAAACGTAAGTTTTGCCGCTTTTTTAGGGTAATTTTTTGTTTACTTTCATGGATTAGGGGCGTTCTAACTTTGATCAAAATCAAGTGCAGTTTACATAGCTCAAGTTCTCATTTGAAATCGAATCTTGCAATTGAAGTGACGTAAATCGTAACGTGAGCAGTAAAAACGTTCCACAATGTTCCACCATTTTTTATTTACGCCTAGAAAAAATAATTTGATCTAAAAACCTTGTTGTTATACATTATTGTAAAAAAATAGGCTTTTAAAGATCCTTGTTTATTGAAATGGTGTTACGCATTATATTTGATAAAATATCTTCTTCTTGAAATCGATTTCATGTAATATATGTAAGAATAATTTGCTCAGCGTAATTATTTTGAAAGGTAAATTTTAAGTTTAACATTATTTCATTAATGGTAATGAATTACATTATAATATCAAAATAATTGGTTAGGTTATAATAGAGTGTGAGATACCGTCATGTTGGGCAACTTGGGAGTAGACACTCATGGTAACTTGGGGCGAATGGCTTACACTCCATTCTGGGGAGTGTAGTGCCTTAAGTGTGTGAAATCTCTCAAATCTAAAATTTAGAAAATGTTGTGGCTTAAATATATTTCACAAATTCTCTGTTAAAATTAAATCTTGTAATTAAAGCAATGTTGATCATAATGTGAGCAGTTCAAATGAATTTGTGGGGATAAAGTATGTTTTAATATTTACTGCTACCCTACAGTAAATATTAAAAAGGAAACTATATAATGAATACAACACTCTTAGTAGTACATCACCTTATAGTACATATATAGTAATACTTATGACTATAACAAAAATAGATCTAGCCAGCAAATTATTGAGTGTTGATAGGTTGTCAAAAAATAGTGGGACTAGTCACTTGGGTGGTAAACACTGAACTGACACAACGTTGAAAAACATACAGCTATGGAAATTAAAGATCATAATTAACAAAAGACAAAGGCAATGTAACCCAAACTGTAAACCAAACAAAATGTATGTTAGAAACATCACTAAATAGACCTAAGAATAGAACACACTGATGGAAATTCATATCTTGGAGGACCAAAGTATACCAAATGTTTTATTGAGTTTTTTATTTGTTAACAACTTCTTTGATAGTTTTTAGGCTATGCTCAGAATCATTTTGTTGGTCTTTTTAAGGGCTATGAAATAGTGAATTACAAAAATTTCTGCCTATTGGCTGTTTTTTATAATACAAGAAGAAATAGCATCTAAAATTATCATGGAATTTAGAATAATTTGTAATATAAAATTTGTTTTTGATAAAATACTTCAGAATTATTACATGTAGAAAATTTTCCTTACCTTATCAGATGACCATAACAAAGTAAAAAACTGCTGGCTAAATTGTTAAATGAGTATAAAATTTATTTCATTTGAAATTGATGATATTTGAGAGTAGCTTATACTGTTGAAATTTTGTTGTTTTAGTAGAAGTCCATTAAATGTAATTAACATGTTATATACAGCTCATAAAGAAAGTGTATGATTTCTAATTGGGATTCAAGTCAGGTGACAATTCAAACACGATTACATCTCAATTAAAAAGGAAATATGGAGAAATCAATCCTTATTAAACCTGTTATATTAAATAATCCCAAGTTATCACAATTTGTAGCAACTGCTTCAGTTTTTTAAAAATAGATAATTTTAGATAGAAGGTTGCTGCAGCCAACATCATAAAAAATAAAAAATCTATAAACTTTGAGCAGTTAGATTTTCTCCCTACACATTAGCAAGACAAAGTTTAATTGAATAAAAATTAGGTAATTTTTCTTAAAAAAAAATTAAATTTATTTTAATGCACTTTCCAAAATTTATACTTTCTAACTTGAAAGTTTATTAAGCTTAATATATAAATGTATATGAGCATCTTAGTTATTGTTCAATAATTTAAAAAACAATGGCAAGCTGTAATGTGTGTCACCCAAGTGTATTAAATTCAGGCTGAATGGTATTTAAGCACTTTAAAGCATTAGTAGACATTGATCTATTTCTAAAACTAGCTGGTGTGTCGCAATTAACAATAGCTATATGCTGTCTGCACAACATGACAAGCATATTGCCAAGTTGGTTCAATTGGTGCTGCTTGATTCAAGTTGATTGTTAAATCTTATCACAGCTCTAAATCTGCTTCATAGTTTGTGATAGATTTTAAAATTTGTGGTATAAAAAAATGAAAGTATTGTCAGGATGTAGAACAATTTGTTTTAAGGTAAAAAGAGGTATTAGGAGCTACCATATTCTATGGCTTCCACTCAGCACACAGGGAGGGACTTGCCCAAATGTTTCAATTCATTATTAATATTTGTTGCTGTTTTGATATCTAATTATGATTTTCAGTCTCCAATGCACTTAAATACACTTGTTAAAGAGTGTCATTTGCTTTAGCCAGTCTTATTGATTTGACCTATCTTGATTTTATGATGTTTGTTCTTTTCTTCAATAATGTATCTTCCTTCAATGTTTACTTTTTTTGTGATGTTTACATTTTTAAAAATGTTTTAACTTCATTCCTCTCATGTTTCTTCAATTCAAAACTTTTTGTTATGGAGTGCTGAATATTCTAGGCAAGTTTTTTTTATGGATTCATCAAGTTGGTATTGATAGATATTAAAGCTTAATTTTCATATCAACTTATTCTCATCTTGTCTTTGTCAGATTTTTTTTTTTGTAATGATAGTAGTTGTAAATTTGAAGTAGTTCAAAGTATTAAATTTTATAATTTGTTCTAGAAATAAGCTTTATTTTTATAAAATTGAAATAATTAATAGTCTAGACTAATGCAATGGAAGGTGCAACTTGTTAATTATTACAGTATTTTTTATAGTGTGCTAGTTAAATATGTTAAAAAATGAGTTATTCTCATTATTATTATTATTTTCAATGCTAGAATCTAATTTTTTTTGTCTTTTATTTAAAAATATCCCAATTTTCAGACATTTTCTTAGGTTGTGGATGAAAGTGTTTAAAAACCATGGCTTATAAAGTGAGGTGAGTGCCTTATTTAACTTTCCTGTATGTTGAGGTGTTGTGCAGACTTTTTTCAAGTAATTTCATAGTACTTTTATAGTAGATGATGAGCAAATGTAGTGCTTAAAAGATCCTTTTTCATGAGTAGCTTTTGCAAGTTCATTTTTCAATCAACAATATTTTCTTATCATATTTGTGGTTCTCTCTTTTCAACTGAAAATAAAAAGTTCCCATATGGTTACCTTACTTTGTCTATTTTCTAGTAATGTTACTGATGGGCATCATGTTTATTCAATGTAGGTATACCTAATATTTAAAAAAATGATACAGGCATAGATTTCTTAAAATATTACAGTGTACATTTCAATATGTAGCTAGTATGTAGCTGCTTGTGAACCTGAATGAATTGTAAGACTTCTAGTGCATCCTACAGGACCGTAGGCTAAGCATACATGTACTTGTAAATAACTTAATGCATTTATTTCTGGTGTACACAAGACTTATCAAGTCAAGACTTTATTGTGGAAATAAGATATTTATAATTAAGAATTTAATGAGGTCTAACCAATGAAAACTATGTATTCAATTTGTAACCCTGAATTCATTTACTGACGTATAATGTGAAAGGTTTTTGAAGTCTTTTAAAGTATGACACTATAATGTAAAAAATACTGTCTTCATATCTTCATAAGAAATAGGATTGAATATTCATTTTGACTACTTAGAAAGTGTGTTTCTCATAAATAGGTAAGGCAAAGAGTTCCAAACTTTAATACCATTGTAGGGAAGAGTAACAACTAAATTGTTACCTAGTTTTGAAATAGTAGGCTATGTGTAGTAAATTTTCTTCATTTCCCAGTTTAATATTCATGATAGGCAGTTTGAGCAGAAACTAATTGCTTCAGATGTTTATCACCAGTATCAGATTTTCCAGCGTGCATCAGATAAACCACTTAATTAATAGGCATTTTAGCAAGAATTGGCATTTTCAATTTGGTAATTTTAAACCAGCTTGGTGTGTACTGACCGAAAAGTAAAAGAGAAAAGGTAAGGAGCTTGCCACCACCAGTACCTTGAACCAGCAAGTGCATTAACTCAACACTCAGATACAACTTGTACAAATTCTTTTACTCTTGAAATTCTATTAAAGTTCCTATTTATTTTCATAACCACTATTCTGATTGATGCCTGATGAATTCTGCTTTCAGATTGGCTGAGTTTGATACGATCCTTCATGCTGATAAAATTAACCTGAGTAAATTACAAGGGCTCTGCTTTGCAGGTTAGTGTAAACCTATTGTTTAAATAACTGAGTTTGTTTATTTGAAATTATGAGAATGCATATTAAAGCGTCCTTGATTTCCCTGGAGTACAATCCACCAAAGCTTGTTATTAAAAATTTCTTCTGTCTTTTAAGCATGGGAATTTTATAAATGTGCTGTGAAACATTTTAGTTCTGATGACTCGAAGCTCAACAATTTTTTTATTTCTGAACTGAAGGCAGTCAATATTATGATCACCAATTTTTGAATGTTTAAATTTATTTCTTCATTTATGGTCTTTGGAAGAGGTTACTGTATTTTCCTTATTCTATTCAGAGGGTATAGGATAGGCCATAAGCAATAGGATTAGGTTAGTTAGGTTTGTCAAACAAATTTTGTCACCCACTCTGCATGCAGTCTTGCTACTGATGCTGGCAGGTGGTGCCACCCTGCCATTTGCCCTGGGGCTCACCAGTGTTGCATGCATTCTCCAAAATGAGAACTGCCCTAAAATATAAATTGAGGCAGAATCTTGATGTGCTATTGTAAGTATGCAGTGCAGTGCTACATTCATACATTTTTGATTATGTTTCAAAATTAAAATGCATGCTGCTAGGTACATCAATCTTTTATTCATTAAAGATCTTGGACTGAAACAGAAGAAGTTTGTATGTACATAAACTACTAGATAAATAATTATCCATTAAATTCAGGTCAAATTTGAAGACACTAAACAAATCTGTGGGGAAAATTTGAACTTGTTTGGTTTTCCAAAAAAAATCATCCATATATAGGTATACATTTGCTCAATGCTTTATCTATTAAATTCTCATGCTACTTGCAAGTACATTCATACAGTCATGAAAATCTTGATAGTAAATATTGCATTTATGAAATGAAATACCATGGAGTTACTCTGGAAGACCAATAGTTAGTAACTGGTGTGTGCATCAGAAAAGATGGGCTGTTGTCTTCAAAGTTTCATCTTATTTTGCTTAAATTATTGAATAAATAAATTTTTGGTTCTGATTGCACAAATTTCTGCAGTGTTTATATCACTACAAACCTATTTAAAAACATGAAATGGAATTTACAGTGGAAGTACTGATGCCATACCAAATGAAAAAGAGGTTTAAGAGCAAATAGCTCACACATTCCTTAATCCCTCTCCTTGGAAAAAGCTTTCTCACATGACAAAATATATTTTTTACATATTTTTTATATTCAACAAAAAATTATGGACAATTGGAAGGGCTTAGGTGTGGGTCTATTACTTTTCCCAACTTTTACAAATATTATTGTGTGCTTTGGAGAGAAGAGATGGCTAGAAGACTGTCCTGCATCATTTAAACCTGCTGGTTACAAAAGATATATTGATATTACATTTTGGCTTTTTTGTGATCAAGTTTATGCTCTACTCTTCTTGAATTGTCTGAATAGCAGAAACAAAAATATTAAGTTCACATTGAATGGTGAAGTAGAGAGCAAACTTTTATTTATAGACTTTCTGTGGCATAAAGAGGATAACAAATTTAAGGGATCTGTGTTTTGGAAAAAAAGTTTCAGTAGTTCAAGAATGAGGTTTTATGGTTTTTCATCATTTATTTTTATGTTTGCTTATGTCAAGTTTTATTATGCCATGCTTAAAAATGTATGCTACTTGTACCAGTTCCTCCATAGAGAGTTTACTTTTTTAAATCTTTTTTCTGTGGGAACTGTTTTTACAGTTTTCATAGATTTGCAAATCAAGAAATTTTTAGGTAAGAAATATACAAAAACATTTATTGATAACTGATGGTGCAAGGTTGCTCTTTGTGCTTACCTTATTTTGGTCCTCAGTCAGAAGAAGCAAATTTCAGTATTGTTGGGCAAGAATTTCAGTGGTATCAAATTCAGAATTATATTAGTCAATAGTTATAAAATTGGGCCATTTTTAAGATTCAAAGATGACTTCCTTTTGAATGCTATTAAAATGGATTTCAATCAACTGATTTAATTGTACTTGGTCTGATTGGTTGCAGAAATTTATTCTGTATCACACCATTGCAGAAGTTTTGCAAAT
>VOMN01085778.1:0-33326 GCA_014899125.1 Orchestia grillus
TTTTTACTTAGAGGAATATTTGTAGCATAAAATGTGCCGAAGCCCGGGCACATGTTTGTTTACTAATCCAAATATACTCGTATACTCGATTCAATGAGGAGAATCATGAACATTTAAACGACAAATTTTCCTACGAAACTTTCGAAATACTTTAAAAATTAATTTTTTTTCCAACTGATTTGCAAAATACGATGGTGGCTACATTTGGTTCTTCACATGAATGAAGACTTAACAGTACAGTACTGAATGATGAAGTAAGTGTTTCTGATGATGACAATGATGAATGAAACGCATCGCATTCACCATCGTCTTAGTGATGAAGTGAAGTACCACGAGCACTGTACTTCAAGCCAGAACATCCACAAGACTTTGATAAGTGATTTAAGCTAGAATCTATTCTAATCTCCTTAACCTTAAAATTTTTAAGCTATGCTCATTCAGTTGGTGCAATAAATATCAGAAATATAGTAAAAAATTCCACGGAACTAACTCAACATTCGTGTCCTCAGACCACAGTCTCAAAAACTTGCAGGCTTCTGAAATGAGCCTTGGCAAAATTCGGACATATTCTAACATGAATTGGTCTCAACAAAAGTGTTTTTCTTAGCATACGAGAACGGAATTCAGCGTTATTAAGAACTGCTCGAATTGTGTTTTTGTATACATTTGTCCCAGCCGCTTCCAAATCCTGTTGAAGCTCAGATCGAGCCACTCGAGCGGACTACATGTTTAGTCGCATGGTTTGAAATTTTTCATGGATGTCCCATAAGTGGTAGATTTATGGCAGTGGACTACTATGACGTGAACCACCAATAGTTGAGATTGGTATTTTTAGCATGGATTCAATTTTTCTATAACTCAAACTACTTTCACATACTTCATAAATTAGTCTTGTGGTCCTTTCTATCGATTCTTTAATTTCGGCGTATTGGAATTAGAGTGTTGAAAGATGGCCTCCTTTTCATGCAGCTCTTAGACATTGAATGAGATCCGCTGCTGTACATGGACGAAATAGATTTTTTAAGAAAATTATTCAGCATTCCTGTCTTGAAAACCACCCTGAAATGTTCGGGTGACTATTTATTATTGCATTTATAGCTATTTTTGGTCTGTTAGATGCTTTTTGAGCGGAGAATGTAAGCCTTTTGTCGATGCTATATCAATGCTTACAATTTGTGTATTTCTGTACCTATTTAGTGTTCACCGGACATAAATACATAAATTATTTAATTTTTGACTGCTTTGCTGTCGCGTAACTGGCAAACATACTTTTAACCGTGTATCGAATATAAGAAAACAGCAACTCTTAACAATACTCTTCTAGTTCCATACATGTGGGTCACTTTCTAGCAGAGTTTTGCTTGAAAAATGGACTGAGTTGGGCGAGAGGGGAAAGTGCATTAGCGTAAGACGAAGGATTAGAGGGATGGAGACAGCGAGATGAGCTGTGGTTCGGACGCTAAAAAATTTCTGATGACCTCACAAGGGCGTGCGGCTGTTACCTCATCATAGAAGTGAGTTTTATACCCCATCGACCTAGCTCTAATGGGTCTATAGGTGTGCACCTGGCTTTTCTTTAGATGAGTTTTGGAGCGGCAGAGGGAAACAGGGTAACATCTGCCTTATTGAGACAGGAATGGTAGAGTTCGCAGCTTCCATTTTCGGAAACGTGCTATTCTTTTTACAAGGTTCGCGTATACATAAAGACATAAAAAGCGGGGAATGTAAAAACTGCTGCGCTGTTTTGCAAGAATAATCTTCCCAACTGCCTTTACTGAGAGCAACTCGGGTGAGCTAAAGTGAGCTAGAGCAACAATGGGTTGCCCGTAGTGACCTCATTTTGGCTTAGGTTTGCTTTATTTAGCGGGGCTTAACTTCGATAAGCTGGGTAGGCTTGGTTTAGCATTGGTTAGTCGATTTTTTTTCTAACTAAGGTTAACTCATTTTAGCTTTGGTTAGTTCAATTCCACTATACTTAGGTTAGGTTAGGCTTAAGGGAGGTTCCGACATTTGATATCAATAAACATTTTAAATATTGGGGATAGGCGGGAAACAATACCGAAGTGCAGTATTCCTAATGTTTAATTCACAACATTTACATACAATTTTTTAATGCATGAGCCTTATTATTGGAATGGTCGAACGAGTAAAATCGCAGTGCTCCAAAAACTATATACACGCACCTGAAACGTGCACGAAAATAACTTGGATTCTAAAATAGTATTATTCAAGTACCTTAAGCCTTGTCATAAAAAATATATATATTTTTGCCTATAAACGAGATGTTGTTAAGCCTCAAAACTGCGGCGAGGAGCACCTGGTGCACAACAGGAATGTTACCGCACCACACGAGTGCTGGACGTGTCATACATCGCCCCTCTGGTGAGCCTGTTCGTGTAATAGATGTTAACACGTGGACTCCGATTCTTCACACAGGTAAAATTACATGCCGACAAATANCGTGTACCATATATGACCCACTTCGGAGTCAACGTGTTAAAGATCGTTCAGAGGTCGTGGCTTTTGATACAGCATTTTTCCAATGGAATGCATGGGAGCATTTACAGAATTTTAAATTCGTTTGTTACAACTTATTGCCAGCAACCTTCCAGGAATTAGCTTTGTAGTAATTTTTTGTTGCGAAAATTTCCCTTACGAATTTTGAAACTCATGATTCAAAAACGGAATAAATGAAGAAAACTTTATCCCAATTGGAACTCACATTTGTACTGCTGATGCGTTGTTGTCTTTGATTGCGATGGTTACCAAAGATTCCATCAAGTCTACTTGTAGCAGCACACATTGTGGGCATGTCTTCGGACAGTCCCACACTGCTTCGGACAGTACGTTTCTAACAGTGTTCATGCTACAGTGAACATGGATGTTCAACAATAAAAATTGTTCACTTGGAACATTTTTATAAATTTAATTCATATTTACCTCCTGTGTATTACACTGAAACATACAGTATCTAATAATAATACATCAGCACCCAGCTGTTTTACCAACATCCTTGATATTCATCCGTTGTCGTAGTCATAGTACAGCAGTGTTTGGGTTTATCACAAGGACGTTTACAGACTATTGAGAGTAAGTTCCATCTAATAAGCTATCTCGTTGAAAGGAAAATTCACTCATAACCGACGTCTCCACGCAGCTTACCAATGGGACAACGTCAAAAAATATTTCCGTTTCTTATTTCGAAACTAGAATAATGGCTTAGGTGTTTCTCGATAACATTAAAAAAAATCACCAATTCAGAGATTGATTATACCCTGTTTTTGTATCGGTTCTAATCGCGTATAAATTGTTAGATTTTAGTAAAGATATGTTTGATTATTAAGTTGAAAGAAATTGATAAGTTCTGAACAAATGAGTTTTTACCTTTCCTGGAGCAGGACGAGTGATCGTTCAATCCATGTTTGCCACACACTTCAGGGAAGTAAGTGGGCGTATCCATGATGATTTATACTACAACAGCGCACTGTTTTCATAGTTAGTCATTGTCCCACATTATACTTTCAAATGTGAAATATATAATGACAAATAAGCTACTCCCATATGCAGTTCAGTTACTACCCCCCGACAATATCTCATCCTTCATGGTAATGGTCTAGTAAACGAATCTCTCGTCGTGTAAAATTAGTTCTGACACAACAAAAACTTTACAGTGCTTGCTTTCCATTTCTCTGTATTATTATTGGGCAGCTGTTGTACAGGAAGCACAGACATAGTCCCAATTAGCTTAGCCATTGTCGTCTGTACAGAATTGAAAGAAATTTCGATGTAAAAATGACTGAAGAATACTTGCATAAGTCCACAATATACAAGTTTCTAATCTAAGACAGATCGTAACTGCTAGCTTCATTGAGCGCATTAATTGGGTTTAATCATTTGTATTTCAGTTATGTTAAACCCATGTGGAAATTATTCATACGTACGAAAATAGAGATAGAATAATGATAAAAGAACAGAAATATAAATTGTTTCAAATTCTGGGAGGTCTATAAATCGGATGTCGAATCAGTGAATAGCAGTGCAACGAAGACAAACTGTTCAATAAAATAACCAATGGAGAATATATACGCGCTTTAAATTCCCTATGTTACTTGTACTTAACTCGGAAATAAGGTATAACTCGTCAGTGCTTTCGTGCGAATTGATAGCATGTTCCATAAAATGATTGCAGTCTAAAATTTCCAAATTCATGAAATTCATGTTCAATTTAATCAACAATTTTCGTCTCTAAGCTTTTACTCTTTGTCATTTTGATTGAAATAATGCCTATCATAGTTATTGCTTTTATCATTATTGTTATTTTTGACCGAGTTTCATTAACTGAGATTGCCACCAGGATCGGTTATGACCTAAAGACTAACGTCAGAGCATCACATAAGATTATCAATAATTCTTTCAAAATAGTGTGACAATGCAACGAATTTACCACCTTGAATTTGACACAGTTGTCATCTTCAATTTGACTTTCATCCTCCACAAAACATAAAGAAAATCCCAGGAGATTTTTCGACGTGCTTTCTGAGGAGCCTGGTATTACGAAAATTTCTTGATGTCGCCCACAAACGAGTAGCACGTGTACTTCTAGTATTATATTCTCACCATCCCACTCAAGGAGACATATAAGGTTGTCTTTTACCTTTACTTGCAAGGACTCGGTGCCAGTATTTAAAGAGCCATTTACAAACATTTTAACATTCGTGTAACACTCTAATTAAAGGTGAGGTCTGTGACTTTCTTTTGTACGTACTCGTCAGTGCTTGTGTCCTGAGTAATCTTTTCTTCAACCCTTACCTTCATCCCCACTTTGCTTGATCCCGGGACCATTAATGAGCTCCCTCTGGAGTGTGTGTTCTTGTCTGTGTGATGAGTTCAGTATGTCGCACATCGAATATGAGTGCTTTGAAAAGTCTTTGAGAAGTATGGGGCATGCTAATTCCATGAGATAGTTAAGTTTTAAAATGAAATAATTTATTCGAACTTCCAACTGTTGCTTTGTGTCATATCTCATGCAGTAACCCACATGTTGCGAAATTTAGTTCTCCTATTAGTTTACAAACACTAAATTCATTCGTATTTCTACACTCAGCCTCGACCTACAACTCGTTCACAAAAATGAAGTAATAATTAAATGTTCAAATGTACACCTCAAATTATTGTACTGAAAATAAATCACAAACGTGTCTTTTTTATGAATAACTATATGTTGTATCGGCTAGTTCTATTCGATAACCTTTCTGATAATTATCTTTTCTAATTATCTGATAATTATGTCTAGTGGCTAAAGAAAAAGACACACTGATGTTAGATGTGTACTTTCCTTCTTAATTACGGTTAATATCCGGTCTAGACGCGCATGTATATTTTTCAATTGACGAACGTGTATTGTATTTTTTCAACCCCAGAACAATAAACCATTTTTCATTTACGCTCGTGGCCTAAAATTTCTGCTGAAATGCTTCCCGAGGTAAGGAACCAAAATTTTCTATTTAAAACTTTTAGGTTTGTTCATTTCCTGGGAGGACCTGAAAACAGAAACAAAATACTGTTACTTGTTTGAAATGCCGAGGTCAGCCAACCTGCCGTGTTTGGCCCCGTCCAAAGAGGCCGTTAAACGGTGAGCGCAGACGTTGGAATATTTGCGTCCCTGACAATGACAACGTTCAAAGCTTCAAAATGTGGGTGACTTTTCTCGATGTCTTCATAAAAGCTCTAGATTATTTTTGGCAATGAAGACCTCCGGAATATTTTTTGGCAGAAATGAGCAAATTCGCAATGATGGCGTTCGCCTGTTGCTGAGGCAACATATTCTGAGCGAATGTTCAGCTCAAGAAGGTGCAGTATAGTATGAAATTCTAGGGAACATTTTTACCAGTAATTTTTAAATGCTTAGACGAGCAAGTAAACAATGTGTACAATTTTCAAAGTTTTATTAAAATAAACAACTAAAATAGTTTTCCAGTAGGATTGAACACTTGCAGGGTTTTCATGATTTTTCGTAAAGATTCGGGGAAATGGATAGTAATAATAAAGTTATGATAGCTATTAAAGCACTTTACATTCCTTCTAGCAACATTTCTCGTGTTTGAAGAAACATGGAGGAAAACAATACAAGCGAAACATATGATAACAAAGCGTATTAGCACGGCAATGACTTCATCATTTATCACCATAATTTCCATGCTTGGATATCACACCAAATAGTATTTTGCCCGTGGAATCTCTTAATCGACTAATCTGAGCAGCTGATATGGGCCCAGCGACACTTCTGATCTTCTCCCACAGGGCCTCCGATGCACGAGCATACTGGGCCCCTCCTCCGGGTTTCGTTCCAAGATGGACCAGAGTTCGATGAGATTTAGGTCGGTTGAAGTAGGAGGTCAAGTCATGAATGGAATTATAGCCTTGGTTTAATGCGCTGTAGCAATATCATACAAAAATATTAGCGGAAGTGTGCGTGCAAGGGGCAGATCATCTAACCATGGTGACAAGTGTTCTCCCAGAAACCGGGTGTAAGCTTTGCTGGTGATCTTAACACCTTCCGACTCTCCAAATGGTCCTAATAGTTCGTTAGCAATGATTCCTGCCTAAAATGTCACCCACCATCACCTTATTGACTCTTAAAGCGACTTGGACGAGAGGCTCCATACGACGCAGCCTCGCTTTAGCCCATGTATGGGGACCATCCAAAGAGCTCGGGCCTCATCTGTAAAAAATACTGTAAAAGTCTGCCTTTATGTGCTTTTGAGCCAAGACGACGCGTTTCTGCTTGTGAGATATGTTTTGATGGATCTGGCAATGGGATTCATACTCTTTGTCATCTCTTTGAGAACACGGCACCAGGTGTCTCTGGACACAGGTCCAGCCCAGCACCTTGGAACATTGCAGCATTGGTCGCTCCAGGACGGCTCATTACCTGCTTCGATAATTTCCGCATGTCCTTTTGGCTTATGTTTCTTCTCCTCTTTTATCTTTCCGGTCCTTGGAGATGGGGTTCCTCGTATAAGAGCTTAATGTTTTTTCATCGCTTCCCATTTCTCTGCTTACATGTATGTCACGGGCATGTGACTCGATCCGGGCATGAGTGTCGTGGGAAGAAGAACGGATGGAGTGGTGAACTGATGAAATATTTAATGTTTTGGACTGAATGTGTTCTACACAGAAGATCCATTTACAAAGATTTGAGGTATCAAAGGTAATTTAAACACAATAGTAAATTTGGTGGCTTTACCATCTTCTCCGCTAGTTTCATAGCGTAGTTCCCCCTAACCTCATCACCCTTGACGGTGTCGGTGTCCTCGCGTTCTCCTGATCTATTGAAGCTTTGCGTGACAACAGCAGTAAACAAGAAAAAGTTATTTTCTGATGTTACCTCAGGTATAATAAACGTGACAGTTTAACCCTAGATTTGTGCATTTTATACAATTATGAATATCAAATAAAACGCCGATGGAAGGAATCCAGTTTTTGAATAATTTTATGAAATTGCTCAGAAATTGCCCTGCTTTTCAACTAGGCAAACCGAATAGGTAAAAACTGGAATATTTTTTCAGCGAGCTACATTGTCACGACTAATTTGAGAAATTGAAATTTTATGCATAATGAAAAAATGTCAACTATTCTTATAGACGATTCAAACACGAAAAATGTTCAATTTTAATGTTCGAAGTATATTATAACTCGCTCTATGGAACTGAATTGCGTGAGAATATAATCGCGTGCTCTGTGATAGCTGAGATCGCCAGAGCTGTCATTCGAAGATCACGCTCGTCCTGGACCTCTGAATAGCGACTAGGGAAGCTGGTGCACGTTCACATTGTGCAATAAGCAGAATTGGCGAATATCTAGTGTCGTGTTCAGCTGAGAGCCCCATGATCGCTTTTTATTTTCTTTCAACGTGAATTATGAGGTCTAACTTCGACCCAGAATGCTGCCCAGCACAATTAGGCGCTGTCGTGCGTGCTGGGCAACCAGATCTCCGACGTGGGTTAGCCGAGCGCTCGAAATTAATATTCTAAGGCGTGGTTCCGGTTATGCTCTGCGTGTTCTTGGTAAGCCAATGTCCGAGGATATTTTATTCTCTCAGTCCAAAGAATATATATTACAAGTCGATAGTGCAGGCGAGAGCTGTGCCACCTAGATCATGGAAGGCAGAGAACAGTATTCAAAATACTTCCATATAAATGCCTCGGGAGTAGGAATTTTTTATACAATGATGTATGTAAATGATTATTCCAGTTATAATCTCAACAAATATACAGAACTAAGCGCTATCAAGTGCTTCTGAAGCTAAACAACTATGTTTAAGATTACAGAGAAAAAAATTTAAGTGAACTATGATGCAATTGAAAGCAGGAGGATTGAAGGAAAATCACACTATTTAAATTAAAGTGTTAAATTTCAACAGAAAAGGATGCACTAACAAGAAGTACGTTTACTTGAAACTTTTCGAAACAAACTCCTCGACAAAACCTGTAAAATATAGCAATATTACGATTAATTGTAAAATGTATGGAAAAGGATGAATGAATGAAGAATCATTCATCACCGATTCAGGCATAAATCATATATTTTCAGTTTGCGATGAATATGAACTAGGAATGGTTTCTAAAAAAGGCTTTATAGAAAAATGAGCAAATACTGTTTTAACGGCATGATATAATTTAGGTGAATATAATTTATTGGTGACCTAAAATTTAATAAAATAATCTGGCTACCTCTCTATCATAAGGTCTACTTATCCGTTTTCACCCAGAGGAATGAAGCAACCACAGAAACAAAATGATCAGAACTGATAATTAACATTCAATTTGAGTGGAACACTGCTGAATCATACTTTTATGTAAGAGAAACGAGACACGCTGAATTTTGTTTATTTTCATGTTTTTTAAAGATCAAGCAAGAAATTCGTGCCATCTCACAGCGACATTCCCGAGGGTTATGCCGAGCCGCGGAGTCCTGTTGCTGTCCCAGCGCCTCACAATCTCGAGTAATAACATTCATGCCAAATACTTATGAGCTTACATTGCTTACGTTCGAGCACATAACGAACAGATGAAGAGACTCTCAGTTCTGGAAGCCCTGTGTCGGGCTCATACACCTAGAGTCGTCCCGGCATTGGCCGCTAACTTACGTACCTAGCAATGCACACACACACACATGTACGCGCAATTCTGAACGACATGTACTTGTTAGAGGGTCACATGGAGAACTGGATCGCTGTGTCGTGGTCATCCTGCAGGACGCTACCGTATTGTTTGGGACTTGATGTCTTGGCAGGCGATGGCTGAGGGACGTCAGCCATCGCTGCCATAACCATGTGGCTGCCGTGTTCCTATGCCACATGTCGTTACCTGGGTTTGGTGACGTAAACTCAAATGCAATTGGAAGTGTATAGTTGTGACGAAATTTATGATGAACATAAACATACAATTCAGTCGCTCTAGTTAAGATATCTTCGGGAGATTTTTCTAAAACTATTTTTCACGTCAGTTTTGAGAAGCATAGAAAAAGCAAAATTGGTCGATGTGGTGTCGCGGGTCTTCAAATCGTTGTTACATTACTCTAGTTCCGTCTGAGATGCTTCAAGGCTCAGTGCTCGAAAATTATCGCTGGTCCAGAGGAAACTGGACGCATCATTCAATTTACCATTTGCTCGTCTCGCAATTCACTCAGAATTCTGCCAGCAACAACATGTTGAGTGGAGTTATGAGACTCAAGAAGATGGATCTAAAATTGGGTCCAGCAGCAATACGTCACACGTACAGCGCTGTGTCAAGATTGTGATAGTGGAGTCTGTTCGAGAGAGTGAAGAGGAAATGAAGGAGCTCGTAGCGACAGAATTCTTGGGACAGGAATGAATTCTGAGACTTACCGTTCGGAAACGTAATATACATTTCCCGAATCTGATAGCTTCGTTTTAGCTCATCGCAATTTTCAGAATGAATGGAAAAATACAATTTGAAGATGTCTGCTCACCACCGATAATTTGACTTAAGATTGCTGGGTGCAGATGATAAAATACATTACCAATTTTTTCTAAAATCAAACGAATATGAGATGAAAATTTTACTCTAAGCCAAATGTAACAACGCTCCGTTCTTCAGGATCATTTTACAATGAAGATTTGGGCAATACCATTTTAATTATCAATGATAGTGTCTACTGTAACATAGCGATTTTTTTTCTCATGTCTGGTAAGCTACGTTGATCTTCTCTGCATTAAACAATTGTTTTGTACAACACACAAACTTTCTCATTTCACTGACACATCGTCAAGCTGAATAAAGCGTCGAGACGCTCTTCCACCCATAATATACTTTTAAACCCTTTTAACATCTTCGAAACTCGAGGGAACTCTTTAGGAGTCCACGCTTCATTACCTCCCGAGGCCCATTGGGGACACATACCTAGAACAATCAGAATAAAAATTTGAACCTCAAAATGCTACAAATCTTGTGCCCACTCTGTAGCTACATCTGAAGTGACACAACATTGCTCAAATGCAAAGAGTTTTTATTGTTTGAACTTCCTTCATAGATGTTTAACAGAAAATTTCACGCATAAAGCAATGATGGCGCAGATATCTGTAACAAAATTCAGACAAACCTGCATTTACTGCACCATTTTCCGGAGCTCTGGAATAATGCCATTCACGACTGAGGTTGTGAATGACCGAAATGTCCCTCGCTTCGAGTGCGCATATGCAAACAAATTCAATTGTATTCTGTTGTAGACACGCTCGCATGCATCGCTGTAAAAACTCCTGGTGGTGCAACAATAGTGTAGAAATTACAGTTATAACACATCCATGTTTGTTAATAACCCATGTCTGTACTAATCACTTCCGATAAATACATTTCAATTTTTTTCCTCTGTTTCCAAACAACCAACCATTCAAGCTTCACTGGTCTTTACAGTCGTCATAAAAGTTTTAAAATTCAATTTTACCTGCAAAATTGCAGTCGAAATGGACGTTCTGAGAACTCAAAGGGGAAAGTCCGATAGCAGCTACAAACTTTCCAATGTTTCAAAACACTATTTCGAGTTCGCAAGGAAACCAATATAAAAATCATTTCAAATAAAATTGTCTCAAATGTACTTAAAAGAGTTTTAAAAAGCTGGCAATTTCAGAGCTCACATTTTTATTCTCCATTTAAAACCTGCGAAGTGAACAAAGAATTTTTATGCACAAGTAGAACATCACCTGGTTCAGCTTTAGCTAATCATGCTGTTCCTCAGTCAATGTGCTATAGCAGTAAAATTATTAAGGATAGCAACAATGACTGTAATTCAAGTTTTCATTTGGGGAAAGTGAAAAATACATAAACTTGACGTTTCCTCGCGTGACAGGTGCACCATCTGCAAGTAGCGTAACGTGAGAGCAGCTCGGATCATATTTGACTACGGACTGAAAAATGAAGAGTCCCTAAAAATGAGCAGTGTTCAGTCATCGAACACGTTAATAATTCGTACAATTGCTATCATCGAAATAACGTTTGCCCCGTGCAGAAATGCGTGAACCATATGCGAAATCACGATGGGATAACACCACAATTGCAATTTTTTCCTGCTCGCAGGCGGATCGATTCTGGTAGAAAAAGATATTTTTCAGCACCAGGACAAGTCTGAGTCGAACGAACTGAAGAGAAGGAAATCTAGGGATGGATACAGCATTCTTGGTTTGTATGAAATGTAGATCACACCGAAGTCGTGATTAAAATGCAACCGAAAATTTTTAAAGCGCAATTGATTATTTTAAGCAGTAGAAAAGCATGAAAAATCACGGCAAAACGTGTGAAATTTTGACAAAACGGGCATCTTTTTAAAATTTGCGAAAGACACGATGCCTGTAATTAGCTTCAACGCATCAAGGTTTTATGTAATATACCACATTTTTCACGTTTGACTTGATAATTAGGGTGCATTCGCGAGGTATCACATGAGTTTCAAGCTCTCTCGGTTATACAAACGTATTTTGCTATATTTTGTTGATATTATTGGCTCATGTGTTGTTAAATTCATGTTAATTTACTCACACGTATTTTTCCTTCAATTTTGACTAAATTGATCTCATGCGTTTTTTATTTTTTTTCGGCAAATAGTTGAATCACAAGGTTCAGACTTTGCTGTTATAGTCGTGATGGAACATTTTTTGATCTGTACACCGCGTGAAGCTTGGCCTTTGAGCCTGCGACACAAACGTGTGTGTGACCGCCTCAATTGAAGTAGCATATCATCCCCCAACGCTTATTTTTATACATGCTTTACTATTGATATATTTCTGAGTAAATCATGGCCGTGAAATAAATACAATGTGAAAAATAATGACCTCATATTAATAAATTAAACAAATTATAGTGAAGTAAATCAGCACGGTAGTTTTCCATCAGATCAGGGATATTACTGTACGGTTACAAATCTTGCACAATAAACTAGTTCCAGACCGTTGTAACTATGCTAATGTAAGTTAGATTTCCTAAAGTTTATTCAGAGAAATTGAAATATTCTGAGAAGAACCAGCACACTTCAGTAAAAAGTAGATCTATGAAGCCAGCAGGAGTTCTGGCTCAATTACCAGCCCATTTCTTGTTGATTTTTAGGGAGGAAGTCCGAGTTGTCGGAACTCCAGAGGGCCAAGGCAGGAGGAGGCTTTGAGTGAAACATCTCCTGACATTCGCCAGTAAACCAACCTTTTTATAAGAGAAGAAAGCCCTACAAAGAACTTCACATCAGTCATCGTTGCTGCTCGACGTATAAGCCCTCTCCTTTTCCGGTTGAAAAATACATTCGAAAACGAACCATTCTCATTGCATTATCATACGATACAGCGCATGTATCGTTGTTGTAATTTTTTGGAAAAGATTTTATTTAATCTCGCGGTGAAAGATTGTTTTAAAGAGGGTTAAGAGTAAGAAAAGACAAGGTAAATTAGAGTTGTCACCACAGTTTATATTAAGATCACTACACTCGTTCACGTGATTAATAACTGCAAAACCCCCTCAAAAATGACGGCAGATCAAATTTACCCAAAATATTTCAGAAAAATGTGACTTCATTTTTTATGCTTGATATTCGTGAACTGGTGAGAAACGTACTTTAGCTCTTTTCACGTGAAGATTTATCTTCTAAACGTAGTTTTAAGCATATTTTCAATATTTTACGATACACTGCTGTTGTTAAGCTACAGTTGTTAAGCTACAGTTGTTAAGCTACAGTTGTTAACAGTTGTTAACAGTTGTTAAGCTACAGCTGTTAAGCTGCAGAGGCGCTAATGTGGGCAAGATTTATTGCTCCGAAGCTCTAAATTAAACACCCTATGACAGTATCAATATTCGTTCAGCAACTATACTACTGATGAAAATTTTTCTGGATTCTGCCATGCATGTAATAGTAGTAAACGCAATGATAAGGATAGCAGCCTTTTAGTTACTCAAACTATCTCGTTGTACTTAATTGTTAAATAGATTAATTAAATTAGTGCTATCGTTCTATCAAAAGAAAAACTTTTTGTTGCTTACTTGATTAGTTGGTGTCTCCGTTATCCTCATCAAAATTTATTTGGAAGATATTACAGTGAGCCGCTTTAATAGGCGGCAGTGACGCAAATAGCTACTCAATATCATATTGTAAATGACTGCAAACTAAAAGAAATTTAAGGTTTTATTTGACAGAATGTGATACGACAACATTTTAGGTAACATGCATAGTTTGATCATTAATAGTTTATTTCAACAGAAACGGTTTGGAACATTTGTGATCAATAGCATGCTGTCCACGTTCTTTCTAATTACATAAATTATACAATACTGTACAGACACTAGATTTTTAGGAATTAGTGAAAAAAATCAATATTGGGGGTGAACGAATAATTTAGTCACTAACTGTAAAAACTTAACCGTCCTCGGAAGCACATACTGGTAAAGACTTCCATACTTCAAAATTGTCAATTAACAGGGTCTCGGTGTTCGACCAGCTATCCAAGCAGCCAATTTCATGTGCTTGCAAAATGATCTGACTTCTAAGGCTGTAAAAGTCTTGATAGAGATCAAGCCCGCCGATGACAGCTTTCATCTTCTCTGACGAGCAAATCTAGACGGGAAGTAGTTGGGATCACACCGAATGATTGTACACTCGGCTGCAGCTGGAGACTTGCTCCGGGGGCAAGTCTCCAGAAACGAGGGCTGGAATCCTCTCCAGAAATCCACGGCTGGATTTTCGTCGACAGAAACGAGGGCGGACTGCATTTACTGCTGACGGATGTAAATCCTCAATGATCTCCGTCGAAGGAGTTGCGCACTGTATTCTGTACTCCTCTGGAATACTGAAGAGGAAAATTATCACCCTGGCTTAGCAAAAAATTTGGAGCCCGCGGCTAACGACGCTTAAAACTGTACAGCGGCTGAAATGTATGCAATGTGACTCAGGTGTGGTGTGGTTTTACAATAAAAATGCGTAGATATCCTTCATCGACCACCAAACTTCGAGATAGGGTTGACATTAATGTCCTGGCGTATGAGGAGGTGAGTGCAAGAGCTGTGGAGGAAGTTTCAAACTTCATAGTATTCACTGAACGACTGCTCGCTTGGAGGCTAACATCAGTGACGTAAATTGAAAGGTGATTTCCGTAAAGAATCTATAATATTAGAAGCATACATTCATACCCAGTGAACATTTGCAAGCCAAAGGAACAATTGAAATGCAACAAATCAGTGATAAAGACGTTGAATCGAAGTATATGTATATAAATGAAATGGGTAAAATTAGATGTAAAGTATATTGGAAAAAAATCCTCATTTTTTCATGTTTCTTCACAATTCTTATCAATTCAAATTCAGTGGCAGGATTCAGTTGCGGGAATTCAGTGCTCTAAAAAATTAGATCAAAAATTATAAAAAACACCGAAATATTTCTCCACCTCCAGAAGCGTTGCAAAACAGGCACAACATGGATGCCTGCGTTCACATGATTTCATTTGATCGCTATTGATTTTGGGGATAAGAAAAACAATACAGAAGTTATGAGCTATTCATCAAGCAAATGATTAGAAATACTAGACATTGTATTGCTTTAAATTCGAATAGACAGACAGCACGACTGCGCGTTGGGTCACATCCTGCTCACGTGGTGGATTAGTCCGAGTAGGAGCGGCCACCGCAGGCGAGCGTGCGCTTAGCTTTCAACATAACAAACATTTTTCTTACCCTACATCTCGCGTGACATCGTACGCAGCCGACCCTCTTTTTAGCAGAAATCTTGGAAAAAATTATATCACTTTATTTATTAATTAACTAGACCAAAAGTGCAAGGAACAGTTTCAAGGCTGAGTCAATGACAAGGGTCTGAGAGAAAGTCCTTTTTTTATAGACCGTTTTAGCGCGGTTCATTCAAGGCAGTTGGATCCTGTGGTATAGCCGAGGTCCAGTCTTTCTCTCTGGATTTCCAGCCTGCTTCCCTCTGGGTAGAGAAGCCCAAATTCTGTAAAATATGGTCACTGCAATGAGAATAACGAAGATTTCAGCAAAGCCTGTGACCATCAGAATGAGATGGAGGAGAAGCGACGTAGGCGCGTCGCAAGCGTTGACGAGCTTAGCGAGCAAAGCTCGAAGGGGCACATGAAACAGGCTCATCCACACATACGTCGGCCCGAGCCACTCGTATGGATGTCGCATATCCGACCAGGTGGCGCTCACGAAGTGGTACTTCCTAGATGCAATTCCTCCTTGCCTGTAAAAAAGCCACACGCCAACGTGGCTCCAGCAGCCCACCAAAAAGTGGGCGCCGCTGAACGACGACAGGAAAATGCGTCGGCTCAGTACGGGTGTGATGCTGACCAGGTAGGCGGAGACACAGGACGGCAGTACCAGTTCCAAGGCAATCCTGCATGCCACCAAGTATTCATACTTCTCTATATGTGGTATAAAACCAAAATTAAAAGGCTCCTTGCCTAGGGTGTGATTTCCAGAACAGATTGTAGGTCTCATTTTTCATATACTTTACCAACAGATAGTTCTGCGGTGCTGTCCGGAAGCACACGGTAACCAATTATTGTAATCGATGTAATATATTCAATAAACCGGCACAGGTGTCAGTATCATAACTACGAAAGACGTGATAAATTGAAGAAGAGAGCATAATTGTTGTTTGGCTTTGTTGTAGTGAAAAAGGAGTATCGAGAATTTATACTCTTCTCAAGTTCTGTTACAACTTTACTTAATTCGGGTGAATTTATTTCGACAGGGTTTATATTTAACTAGTAGACGCGCCGCACCAAAAATACTGCAGAATGCGCTGTCACAGAAACGCAGTGCCGTACTGCCAAAAGAATGCAATACCACAGTCACAGAAACCCATACCGCCTAGCTGGAGGAAATCAGTGCGATACTGTTTCATGAACACCACATTGCCACAAAAAAGCTCCACGTTTACTCATATGTAAGCCCGTGCAGAACCTCATTGTAGCAAGAATTCATTAGATAAGCACGAGACATTGATGAAATTCCTGTCATATTCACAGTATACGCAATAAATTTACTGTTCCACTTACCTTCTTTCATTGAAGTTTGATGCTGCACCTGTGAGAAAGACTGATGGCCTATCTGGCACGTTATACCTGATACATTAATTCTTCAATGACAACAATAGAAGTCACCAGACTGTATTGATCGCTACAAAGTTCAGGAACCATAAAGAAAAAGTGTTTAGATATTGTATTCCGAAATGGAATCTAATTTCTCGAGACAATCAGTTCCTGCATTATTGCTAGATATTGAGAAACTGGATGCACAGAATATGCTACTTTTTGATAGCATTGTGGTAGCATTGTTGTGTTTCACCTAAGATAACAGCATCGATTGCCAAATACTGTATGTACATTTGTGCAGCGTGTACGTACAGCATGAACACTTTTCTGTCACGTTTTCTGAAATGAAGGGAACGCTGTAGCTGTTTGAGGCTCAAACTCATCTGAGCGTGAATGATCTCCCAAGTGAAAATAATTAGGAGTAATTATTTTTTAGCGACATTTCAGTGGTATATCATTACACCAGTGCATGACCTCAGTATGGCAGAAACGACAGCTCTGTAAATTGCTGTGACCTTAATTTCAAGCCAGCCGCACAGACTTGATTACTTATTTTAATTTTTATCATCACGACTTTACTTCCACAAATATTACGGCCTCACCTCAGAGAGGGCTGATGAATACAAACGAAATTATGATTGCTGTGAGCCTCATGATGATTCCTCCTGTGCTCATTTCTCTGCATAGCGCTTCTGTAACTCGGAAAGATGGACGAATGCAAGATGAATTTCATACATTTACGACGGAGAGCTATTAGACAGCCCATTTGATAGAATATTAAGATTGACTAAAATAAAAGTGACCTAAATAAAAGTGAGCGCTGAAGTACGTTTTTGTGTGAGTCCTTGATGCCGCGGCATCCAAATGGGTGCTAATGGAATCATGACGGGCGAATTGAGCTCGCAATGGAGCGCATTAGCGCTCGCATCTACAGCCCTCGCCAGCCCAGCAAACGATGCTGGTATGAAGAAATTAGCACATTCCCTGTCTTGCTGTCATGAGTGATATGGAAAGTTTGCCAGCAGAAGTCGGTGAAAGTTTTGAAAAAGAATTTGGCGTTAAAAATTATGCATATGTTTCTTCATAATGAAGCATACTATAAAGGCTGGTAGAAACATGGTTGTTCCAAGAAAAGGGTATATTAAATGTACATAGTGCTTTCGAGTAAATGCAGTACTCATCTTCAGTACTTAAAAAAAGAAACAGATAAACATTGGTGTACATAGTTACCACTATACTGTACAATAATAGAATAGAAAAATAGTTTTTATTCCACTCACAAATGAAAAACATAGTATACGATGTGGAGTATTAGTTCAGTATTTGCAAAGGTAGTAAACTAGCGTAGTCATTGAAGACAGATCTGTAAATTAAAATGCTTTTGAGTGTTTTAAATGACAGGTAAGTAAAGTCGAGCCAATGACGCTAAAATCATCTTCTGATATTGGATAGTGGGTTCCGAAATCATGACCTCTGACTTTGCTGTAAGGAGGTTCTGCGTCAAAGTACGTAAAAATATTCTTTTAGGTTCTGCAATGCGAGTGTGCAGGTGACGTTTAGTCTCCCTGCACCAAGCGGCTTGACTCCCTCCACATTTGACGAGTGCACGACGCTGCCACGCAGGACTCGAGAATACTGTCTTTCATCCGGCACATGTTGATAACAGTATTACAGCTACGGAAAACGAGTGATTTGTTCTTGAGGATAGTAAAACATAAAAGCATAAAAAATATTTTCTATTGTTGAATCGATGTATGGTATTGAACAGTATAGGGCGTTTTTTGGTACAGTAGCGAAACATTTACTTATGATTTTAGTGTCTAAAAAGTCTTTAAAACTGGTTTCGATGGCACATCGTGGGAACCTTTTTCCACAGAAAAATTCATTAAGAAATCCAGTTCAAAGGGTATAACAGAAACAGTCTGAACACAATTTAAAAGCCCTATCTTTCAAGCATTCGATGAGACCAATTTTATATCCATAGGTCATTGCATTATTATATAAAATCCCTAACTTAATGATAACAGGATTTTCGGTACAACTCTGTTGCAAAGCCCTTTTCATGTTTTGTTACAGGTAATTGGAGGAGCATCTAAGCATCATTAGTGCCTGTTTCACAAGTAAATTTTATAGAATCATGTCTATGATTAAAATAGTTGAGAAAATCTGCAACACTAGACTTTCACCGAAGTAGTAAGAAGGTGTCGTCTACTTACTGCTTATTCAAAGTTTGTTTAAATTGTTTATATAATCTCAAATCCATAAAATATTTTATGATGTGCTAAATAAAGATCTGCTAGAAGTGGAGAACCACCTCTGCTCATAGGTATCTCATCAATTAGTGAGAACAGATCTCTTCTTATTGATGAAAGTCGCTGCATAAAGCCATTGCTCTCTAGAAAAGGGATTTTATCACGCTTCTCCTCTGTGCCTTGGAGTGGTAGTAGTGGTAATCCAGATAACTTCCGCCATTCCTTTACTTTCGAGGAATTTTAAAGGATTATGAGCCATCATTTTATTTCAGAAAAGAAAAAAGTTACTGCGATCAATAATTTTTTTTATTTAACAAAATTTGCTCCTATTTAACATTCTAGACCAGACATTCTTCGGTTTACTACATCGTTGAGTTTCATTTGAATCACTTAGTAGAAGTCGGTGATTCTGTTTAACCTTCCTATATTTACAAAGGAAATGACGATAAACTCCTAGTGGATTACAAATACCACCGTTAAGAAACATGTGTACCACACAGGAAATTATTTCTGCAATTAGAAAACAATTAATACCCATCTCCTTTTGAGAATGATTGCAATTTCTTTGGTCAAGAGAGGATTGCACGAAAATGTAAGGCTGAGCATTAAATCGACTCAGCAGCACTCCAATGCCGGTAATCTTGATTAAGCAGTCACACAAAAGGCTGCGCGCCTTCAAGTTCAAAGGATTCGCGAGTGCGGACAACGGTGCAATTGAGCCACTCAGAGGCTCTCGAATGGTTACAGCCGCGATGGAAATTGCGGGTTCGGCACGCAATATCCGCCTGCAACATAGGGGGCTGAGTGTACCCTGGGGTGAACAGTCCACTACAGAATTATTGTCCCAGGAGTCGGTCTGCACAGGCTTGTATTCGACACACTGAGCATGGAGACATAACCCGCTCTTGGAAACACGGCGAGTTACGGCAACCATGGCGACACCAACCCTGTATATTTGACTGGTACGCTTAAATAAACTCAGGCTGTGGTAACTCAAATTCAGTTTTCGTATTAAAAGAAAGTTGTATTGAGTAAACACTGAAAAAACCTGAGGTTAAGCGAGGAATTGGTGATCAATGAGTAAACACGCAGAAACAAACTAATGGTGTAGCGATGCTTGCTGAATAGGTAAATTCTACCAATCCGAGTGAGATTTTCATCCTTAACAAAAGTAATAACAATCAAAAATATGGAGAGCCACAGCTAATATGTTCAGGACCTGTACAAAAAAGGGATATTTGACTATGCTTAAAGAATTATCAATGCATATACGGTATATGTGCTATAGTGTTTAGGTGAAGCGTAATTCGATCACTTAAGCAAAGTACATACTAAACAGTATCTCCATGATTAGTGAGATATTATGTGCACGAACTGACTTGAATTCAGCACTGAAACTGTGATGTTCTAACAAGAATTATTGTCGCGCAGTAGCACTTGCGTGCGTAGTTCTGGCACGCAAATGGTGCAAGTCTGACACGTTATTTAGGAACAACTTTGACCAAACTTAAGTATTGTGGATAACCTTGCAGGGGATGCGGCGAGGTGAAATTGAAGTCTTTGAAAATCCGGAAGACACAACTTCTTTCCAGGACTTCAATAAAAAACAGCTACCAGGAAGCAAAGATCTTGAACAGTGTTGACGAGGCGTTCCGCAAAAACATCATCTCCACAGATGAAAAAGTTTTCATTATTCAGCAGCTGCGAGTCATAAAGATGATCGATTTCTGTCGTCAGTCGATCCCTCCCACGGGAGAAAAAATTCTGATTACTTACATAGATTCAAACCTCTGCGATTCTCGCCGCAATCATTTCAGAAGCAACGGGGAATTTGTGTCCGCTGACTAAGCCCCCGAGTGCATTTAAGAGTAATGATAATCAGTAAAAAATGTGAGTCAGAGGTTTATTGTGACTAGTTCAGTACGGTATTACAAGTTAACCGTCGAAATAACAATGAGAAGCAGTTCGGCGAGATGTTTGTTTCGAGTTCCCATTCAAGGAACACAGTTCCCGAATATTGGTCAACAAAAGCATTCAATTGATTATGTCTGATCGTGGTGTTACTCCATTCTTGTAAAATTCTCGGACAAAGCTGAGCAATTGCTACTGCTATATCTTAATTAAACAGAGATCCTACACTATATTCGTGATGGGAAGCTGCAACGTTGGCGAGATAAAATTCCTGGAAAAATTAATGAACCGTATTTAGCTCCCAATTCACAGTTTTCAAGCATTTTTTATTGATTAATATTTTATTCCTGACCACTTAGTAGAGACAGAAACGAAATGGCGGGACAGGTACGTCAAGCCAGTTTCCTACGTCATTTTCAGCACAATATCGAAGATAATTTCGTGAAATATTATAAATTGGTTTAATTAGAACTGAATTTTCTCCTATTTAATATTGATATTCAAATTTCTCCCGCATGATACTGAAAAGTGTGATGAACTGACAGGCAGTGCTCTTATAATTGTATGAGATCGGATTTGTTCTCTTTAAGAGGGCAGATTATTGAGGCACTTCGCTGTGGTAACATAATAGTTAATTTGACGAATGGTACCTTTTCCTTGAATGTTTTAAGATGTTTATGAAAGTACTGTCATAGAAACGAGGGGCTTGCTTTTAAAGCGAGGAAGAATGGCTAAACCTCGGGTCTACATGAAGGAACGAATTGATTAGTTCTATCTTTATTACATCATCTATCATATTTCTCTAACATGTTTTTTTTTTAGCAAAACAATAAACTGAGCTCCTATTTGAAAGTATTTCTTAGACAGATGACAATCACATAGTCATCAGACAGCTGAGAAGCTCAGCGCTAGCGTAAGACTCAGTGCTCACCTCTCGCCTGACGCAAGTGTCAGCTGAGAAATTGCTGACTTAATATAGGCAGCGTAACACAAAATCGCTTTGCGTACTGATTTCGGTACATAGCAGACACGCCTTGCCAAAAATGGAGGGGCAAATGGTGTCAATTTCTTAGGATGCCATCTTATGCACGGTAAATCTCACATGAAACATTATTTCAGTGTCACTGATATGGACTGCCTTGTCTGACAGTCTCGCTAATTAGTTAGAAATGCGGACTCGGAAATTTTCTTCTATCTAAATCCTTAAGAGCGTGACAGAAAAACGTACGAACGAACCAAGCAAGCAACACTGGGCTATCATTATATAATGGGACTAGTATATACGTCCCGTCAAAGCTACGTAAATTAGATAATCCATCAAAAACCAGACTTACTATATTTATTCTTAAATTCAATAGTATTTTCTCAGTGAGGCATGTAATGGGTCACAAATGTTCCTCGTCCTGTTCTTCGAAATTAAGTATTCTTAAACAAACTGTCAAACTAACGAACTGTCATGCCGTATTTGATCAAATGGAACATTTAACTTCTATACATTACATTTATTTATTACTATACGATATTTAGCATCTTATCTGCGACACTGCAGCATGTCAGCGCGGCTTACAGTAGCCTTCCCTCGTAAAATGCTGGTGAGGGAGAGGCAGAGACCAGCCAAGCAGGCCACCACTCGGTCCTGTGACGCTGTGTGGTGTCGCTGCCTTCTGGCTGCTCTCCTCATTTGAATCTCCTCTTCGTGTTAAAGTCGGCCTTCGTCTTTGCAGTTGTTCCCGGGCTAATTACCGTCTTTTTCCAACGGCTATTTACATGTTTCAAAATAAAATGCACCATTATTAACTTCGGCAATAGAATATACGAAAAAAGTAAAACGAATATAATCATTTCATAGTCAACTGTCACAGCCGTATCTTGAATTCAAACTATAATAATAAGAAAAAGGTAAAAAAACTCAGATGAGAAAATTACCGAATACAATATTTTCGGTAAACATATAGATAAATAAACAATAAATAAATAACAAATATATAAATATACAAAACACGCACTAACTATGAAAATAAATTACGCACGAAGTAAAAGAAAATATCTTGAAGTTTAAGTATGATATTTTTTAGATATGGTATTCTTTAGAGGTTCTCCATTATTATTTGAAACACAAGCGTATTCTACGCACAGTATTTTCAATGACTTTTCCCAAAACATCTGGATTTATTAGGTTGATTTCTTCATTTATGTTATTTTTTAACTCAAGGAGAGTATTGGGCATATTGATGTAAGCCTTTCCTTTACTGTATCGCAGTAGGTAAATATCTGCAAGGGTTAAATCAGGAGACCGTGGTGCCGATGGGACGTCACCATTCTCGGTCTGCCAGAGGCTGGTGACGCTGCTGTCTGCTGTTGAGCCGAAATCTCTAAATCTTGAAATCATTACAACAACGCAATTTTTGGAAGGCCGTTGTTGATTAAATGTTCTTGCGAAGTCTGTCCTGCAACTAACGATCCATTGCGAATAAAATAACCATCCACTATCTTTGCTCGTTGGTCCTTAGTGTATTTTGGCATTTTAAAAATAAGATAATTGTGCAAATTTGGATTACACAATATGATTCGAATCATTATTATATAAAACAAAACTTTAAAAAATACAAATGAAAATACAAAAAAAAAATATAAAATACCAATAAAACTTCTTAACTTTCTTTCTTTTTTTATGTTAAGCATTTTTACAGTTATATTAGTTGTTGTGTGATAAATATTCAAAGTGCTGAAGTGACTTTTGAGACACCCGTACTCCTTCTCCTATGCACTTATTCACATACTTCTTCTCCGCTTCGAAGTGAAGGAATTATGCACTCGTACATGAAAATGTACGCATTTAGCGAACATAACTGAAATTTTGCCCCTATGTCAGAGACAGACGCCTCCGCGATGCCGGAATTTCGGCTGCATGTAGGCCTAGAGAAGGCCATCTCTAACTGTGATACAGAAAAGTACATCATTCATTCCGCATGATTTACTTAGATTTCAATTACACAAATAAATTTGATTAAATTATAACCATCCCTTTTTATTAGGGAAGGTTTTTTTAGAGGTATTACAATTTCTATTATTCAATGAATATATAAATTATAGCATAGTTTTAAAGTATTTGAAAATATAAAATTACGGGTTTTGACACCCTTGTGAATTTCTTTCGCCATGAAAGATGACGTTTTACAATTCGTACTGAAGTTTGAATTGAACAGGTAAGCAATTACTTCTAAAATATACATACATACTCATGTATTTGTTAAAATACATAAGTATATTTTATTCTCTTGTGTACGGGTACGTATGTAAATGTAGCTAATGAAATAGATGCTTGCATAGGCTGTCATTTTTGACGGCTTGGATGCACTAGTTGAAATATACAAAATAAATTTTACCCTTAAAACTAGCTAAAAATCATCGCTCATTATTGAATGTTGCTAGATTAGACAGTTTCCACCCAAAGCTCTGTGCCAATTGATGCCAGTAATGAAATTTATATCTGGCAGAAGTAATGCATTCAAACTTTTCGTGAGAATATCGCTGGCAGCTTGAGAGGGACAGAGAATGCCGATGGTGATGTTCTAATTTCATTTACTTCATGAGGCTACAAAATCAACCTAACGCGGTGTAGTATTTCGTGCCTCTTGAAAGTTCAATTTTGCGAGACTTCGCTTCCACTTCCTTCTAGGTCAACGTCATTATGCAAATGCATTGAGCGCAATGCCCCGGGGGAAATTGAGAGTCAATAGCTTTCTAACTTTGATCTTCTGCACTCTTTTCATCGCTGCATGGCCGAGATTGCGGTAATTCTGCTCTCCTGATGTGAAGATCCTCACGGAAAATTTTTGGACTTTTCATAAATAGGAGAAAACCGTGAACATCGCGTGAGATTTTTTGCTCCTTGGCAAGTATGAGAAAAAACTTGAAATGCACGTTTCGAGTATTCCATTGTTATCATTGATGTAAAATCGCGGAAGCCCTCTGCAAAGACACACAAAATACAAAGACAGTTTAATCAAATGAATGATACCTCAGAAAATTTACAAAACTAAAACTAATTGAAAATTATGGTAAGAACTAAAGCGGCGGGAAAATTTTTGAATTAAATTACCGTATGAAACAAAATTCGAAAGCTCAAACAGAGTTAAGTAAAATTTATATTCTTTTTCTTTAATGGTAGGAGCTATAATGCTGTTATTTGCTTTTAATAGGTGAGTGGGTATGATATGGCTATCCAAATGTACGAAATGCTGTACCATATTTTTCAAACAAACAGGGCAAAGACGAAAGACTAATCTGAAGCATTTATTTTTGGTATATTTTACACAGCAGAAGTGCAGGAAAAATGATGAGCCCCTGTACAAAAACTTGAATAACTCTATTTCATATACAGATCTATTTCGGGGAAATTTAAGTCTCATGAAAACCCCTAAAAAAGTGCATGTAAAAACATGCTAGTTTTGAGTTTTTATTTTTTTTACTCCAGGGCTTTCGAGTAGCACTTTAATCATTTTCAGTAACCACTGTGAAGACACGATTTGTTGTACATACATAAGTAATCACATGACTATACTATGGGACTAGGATGGATACAAAGTTGTACAAGAAAAAGAAGTTCAACGCCAAACTTAAAATGTTCAAAGGCACAGAATTATCACAGCTTTCTAGTGTAGCCTTTTGATATTGAATTAAAATTCTTTCTGATAACTTAATATCATAAACATTGCACTGAAATCAACAGCGTTTTAATTTATTACCAAACAACAGTCAAGACTCCTTTGCAGAGCTACCGCGAATGAGCACCGAAAAATACAAAGCAGCTACCATGCACTACCGCTAAACTGGTAGAACTACAGAACCGCTATCACTGCCACTAGGCACCAATAATAGCCACAACCTACGGCCGATTTCAAATCTTAACACCGATGCTCCGCTAGAGTTCATTGAATCGCGATATTCTACAGTTGCATCAATCGACAACCTAGACGAGCGCGCAACTTGAGCAGTGTGGCTGCAAACTGTCGTGTGCAAAGCTCAATGTACTCTCTCATGCACATATGGGCTGTATATTAAAGTAAACTCATTCCTTTAATAATTTTTTCGTGGTTGAAGTAATTATTTGCTTATATTTCTTCATACAGGGATGAATATTTCTTCCTAAACATAAAAAAAATAGAAATTGGTTTACTTCATGTTTGTGAACTGAATCATTCGTCGAGGTGCTGAATTGCATGCGATTATTTTACCACCGAAGACGTGAAGCTCTCCATAAGCCGAAGAGAACGAAATCCTTCTGTGGTTAAATTCATGAGAATTTACATAGCTGAGAATTCCTTACATGGATAAACAACGTAAACTTCCCCGTCACAAACCTGGCATGAGGCCTAACAAAACACTAGCAAGAAGCAGTCCCTCGCATAGCCCTTCCATGACTCAAGTTCCAACGAGCAAAGCTGTGTGTGCATGTGTCACAAAATTTATGAAATGAATGCTTTAAAATATACACAACACTCACACAGCGACAAATATAAAAATAAGTGGAATAATGCGAAAATATATTACACCAGAGACTCGTTCTTTATGGAAACGAAGGAAACACAAATTGTTTTAAAATGTCCTTAGAAATTTTATATTTTTGCTCGTGAGGCACGTTCAGCATCACCAAGATATAATGCAATTCCATAAAATTCCTGCCGAGTGCTCAAATTTAGTTTTCTGTTAACACGGCTCCTACTTTACCATTTTTGATGGGACAGGAAAAGTTTTAAATGTGCCAAAGCGTACAAACTTGTCTAGTGATGCTCTGCTGAAAGTTTTGGTCTCTCTTTCTTCGAATAATCGTTTGTCTATCAGTCGAAGAAACAACTAGAATAAAAAAGAACGATCACTCACAATATTCAGCCTGAAAATCATTAATTTTCAGCCAAAGCTATCATGGAGGATCGTTCAAGTATAAAAGATGGATAGCGCATGAAACGAACTTCAAAAAGCTCAAATTTTGAACATCGTCAAACGTTTCTTCGTGTCAGTCCACGAAATCGAGCTGAAGTTTATACATAATTATGCATGAACTTTTCGTAATTATATACGAGCCAGTACACCTAGCTAACTTTTTCCTAGTTTGATGCCATTACCATGACGCGCCTGTTATAATTGGCGAGTTAGAGACGAAAATCATTTACTTTTACCTGTTCTGATTCACTTTCAGAAAAGAGGAAAGAACTTTGAGAACAAATGTAGATGAGCCTCTTCGATGTTTCAATTGTCAAAATGTTTAACCTGAGTTAAATTTCGCAAAAATTTACGTGCAGTTGAAGCAACCGTTGTACACACATCAACATTCTACTGCAGAAAATGCTTATTGGATTTCCTGAACAACTGATCACAAAAATAATTTACTTGAATAACTCTGACTAAAATTTGCTAAATAGCACAACTTTGCTGTTCTCGCACGATCTCGGATGATTTTGAGCAAAATTAGCATCGATAGTTCACTAACTTGATCACCAAAAATACTGAAACCGTTATACCTGCGATTATTGCGAGCTTTATTTTCAGTTGGAAATGAAGCACAAAAGACAAGGACATAGTAGGTAAGCACTTAAATTGAGAAACTTTTGATTTGTTTTATGTATTTATTCTATGTAATCGAACATTTGGCATCAGCACTTCCAAGAGACATATGCAGTCAGCTCACAAGGATGAAAATCAGTAGAATAAGTTGAAATTTTCTGCATCATTGTTGGATTCGTTAAACTTTACTCATACAATTTTTACATTGTTCTTGTCTGGAATTTCAAGAAAACAAAGCTTGGAAAAGGAAGGCTGTAGTGAAATAAGCAAAATGATCAGACTGAATGAAGTCCTCATTCATTTTCCATTTATTATATGAACAAAGATTCCACAAATGAATTATCTGGTGACCCACAACATCCAGCTCCCGACCTCGTACAGAACACCACGCCAGCCCTGCTGCCGCGCCTCACCTTCCAAGACCAGCAGGCAACTCGATACTCGGACCTGAGAGCCTCGGCAAGGCGCGACGCTTTCCAGCGAGCTCCTCCAGCTCGTATAGGCTTTCCTGAACAACAACTCAACCTCTTGTTGTTGCAGCTGTAGCAGTTAATTTCAGAGCTAAGTGTTGGGTTCAGCGAAAACAAACTTGTCAAGCTCTCAGGCCTGTTTCCATTCTATTTTCTCTTTGTTTTATCCGTCACAGAGAGTGCAAAGTTTTTAGTTTTCAGCCCTAATACTTCATCAGTTTCAAGTAATGGAAACTAAGCGAGACTTTTTGATCAATTGACTTCAGATTTCATACCTCTCTCTTTCAACACAACATACGAGTACATGCACCAGAAATGTGCGGTAGGTCAAAATTATAATATACTCCAATGTTACATCAAATGTAAATTACAGTTAATTGATAAGGCCGATGCCATGACCATCAATTATTGACCTTAGTAAATTTCCTCATGCAAGTTTTTCACTTCTAACTCGACATTTTCCTGGATAAGTCGTCTCTAGTTTAATGTACGAGTAGAAGACTCGAAAAGACAAGGGTAAACTCACGTACATTTGCACGACGAGCTCGCATATTCCTACAATTAAATGCAATTGTGAATCAACTTGTACATAAATTTAATTTCTTTGAACAACTGTGCTAATTTGATCTATGTAGAACATACATAACAAGCTCTCACAGCTTTTTCAAATTTATTGTTACTCCATTCACTGTAATATAAAGCAAAATTGATCTGACTTCTCTGACGCCGCTAAAGATTTCTCTTTTGAGAATAGCCGCAAATTAGTCCAGTGAACAATTGTAGGAACAGAATGTAATCCCAATAAAATGTCCATTGCTGTTAACTCCAGCTAACTTCGTCCCTCATTCGAGATCATCGCCATGAAGCGCCCAGTAAACTGGATGCGATGAATTAATGAGTGGGAAACTTAAATTTTCTGGAGGCAATTGGAAACTTAACTACGCACCGACATTACGCCCTCGTGCTGAGACGGACAAAACAGCGTATGCAAACGAGGAGCTACAGTGCCTGGACGTAAAGGTTTGCACAACTCTATTTTTCATGTATTTTGGCTTGCGGTAATGTGTACTGGAAGTTCAGAGAACATGTAGTTACCAGAATAATTGAACAGAAGAGAACAAAATTGATTGACAATCAGAAAATTGACTTGCAAAATAATGTACAGGACATAAGTGTTTGACAAAATTGACATATTGTTCAATCTTTGTTACTTTATTACAATTGAAGAATTTTGATTAAAAACTGTTTATTAAGCATCCAGAAGCTTTTAGAAACACATGTAATGTAAACAAACTACAATCGGCACGTACAATCATAACATCTCCAGATTTTGTTGGAGGTGGATGTTCATTCAATACAATGCCTAAAATAATTGGACTTAACCTGTACGTAAGTTGCTGGGAGTGTTATGGTTCCATACACTCAACTATGGAGGCAATAGCACCAAGCATTGAGCGACCGGGGCGATCTATCTGCTAAGCGTCGGATCTCCTCGCAAGATCTCAGCCCCTTTCGACACTGTACACATAGTGTGCAATGTGTTAAATGAGCCCATGACAACCCGTAATGGCTTTACATATCTACAAAAAGAACAAGTGTTTCAAGGAATTCCCGTCAGTCGAAAAACCGTTACTAGAAAATTGTATCAAAGTGGTCTATATGCTTTCACTCTTCGCAAAACTCTTCTGCTTACACCACAGCATGAGTAGAACCGTCTAACGTTCACCAAAGACTGTCTTGACGAAAGAACTAAGTTTTGGGAACGGGTTGCATGGTCTGATGAAAACAAAATTCATTATTACAGCTGAAACGACGCTTGCCATGTTTGGAGGAATACAGGGACTGCCTATGATGTAGAGCAAATGATGACGTCAATTTAAGTACAACTCGTTGGAATACCATAGTACATGAAAAATTAAATTACTTTAAATGAAACTGAAAGCATGGAAACGAGTCTTCAGCTCGTCGTTACGTAGCTTTAGAATTTAGAAAACATTACGCTCGTTTTAGAAAACATTGCGCCATGGCTGCCTCGAGAATGTTTTGGAGGACTGCACTCTGACCATAAATCGACTGCTCCACCCACCGCTGGGGTCCGCACCCGCTCCCAGCGCAGCTCCCTCGAGCCCCCAGAGTCTACTGCAATGCATGAGAAATGCGGGAGTCCCCACAGCTGAGGTCAACTTCATTTTCTTCTGAGGCTGAAATGTTAAATGATATCAATGCAACTAAATCTAATTTCTCCATGGTATAATAAAAACATTCCGTCAAATGAAATCGTTTTAGCAGCCACTCTTTCTTGCTAAAATGTGGGGCATCTTTTACCTCCAAAAAATGTTGCCGTTGAGCCAACAAAAGAGATAGCGTATAGGAATATTTCCTCAAGAATTTTCCAAAATCAGCTCAAAGTTGGAGTTCAAAACGGAGATAACAGAAGTTTACCCATTCCGCGTAAGATACGTGCAACCATTTGAGCGTTTGAACTTCTACGCCCAAAATGAAGTTAACAAGACGTATTTTGCTGAATTTTCCTTGCGTGCTCTCTAAGCGGTGAGCTCCAAAGCTTGTTTAACTTTAGCGTCGTAACTCTTGATTTAATGGATGTACGACTGGATGCAGCTCTCTTTTCTTTTTTCGTTCTGAAGTCTGCTACTGAAAAAGCATCATGTGAGTTCGACGAACCACGGTTCCAAAAAGAAAAACGATTATACGTTGGATTATATAGGATTGAGTTTCCTCGAAATAAAATACCAATTCTACTCCTCATGATACCCGTGTTACGCGTATTACTTCATTGCTGCAAGGGAACCTACTTTGATAACCTCAGCCAACTAATGGAGATCTTCATGCACTGGACCCGTAAATAACTCTGGAAATATTTACAAGAAAAATTAGGTCTGATCACTGGAATTATCATTGTAGTGAAGTTGAACCTTACGCATTATACTCTTAATCACTGAACGTCTTCTACGAATGGGATGTTTTGTGATCATTTATTTGCTATTTGTCTTCCATTACAGAGACGAGAGCGCCGGAGATCGGCTGGCCAGGGCAGTGGAGTTCCCGTTGATGGACTTGGTGTATGAAGAGAGTTTAATGTGTCCCAGCTCTAATTTAGAACACCCATTGCCGCTTCTGTTATGAAACTGAATCGAAGTCACTTTCTACCTTCTGAAAGGAAAAAAAAACAGACTCAATCTACGACAGAAAATTTTGTCCTGTTCTTAACCCAGACTCCAATTTATGTGCTACAGCCTGCTATGTACTCGTTTCATTATACAAAATGTAAAGCACTCTCATAATAATCCTAACCTGAATTCAGCGATGCACACTGAATTGCAACTGAAGAACTGACCCTAAAGATACGTTAGGATTGAATAATTCACAACCAATGTATAGAAAAGAAGCATTCGGTCAAATAAAACATTTCTTAAAGCGAACTAAAAACCGTGAAGCGTTGGGTGGGATGAAAACTACGGACAGCGACGTAGTTTATGTTACCGGGAACAAACGGTTGAACTAACTCAGTTGGACTGAGATTGGATCAGCCACGTTGAGTAATGAATTCTGGAACATTGTCTGCCTCTGAACAAGTGAATGATCAAGTTGAAATAAAGACGTAAGGACGTGATAATGTAAGGAAGAAGGCAATTTCGGGGGCATCTATCACGGCTCAGTCTTAAACTCTGTTTTTCGTTTTTTTCAAGACTCCTGGCAACTTTTTCATGTTGAGTCCATTTCGAGCAGACAATAAAATTCAGTGTGTCGCATGTTTGTACTGTATATTTCTCGGCCTTTGTTGCATTTCATTCCGAACAAAAGCCGCAGAAGAGAAGACAAATTTTAGACGCATGGAAATTTACGGCACAGTTCAAAATTTATTGACAACCACAATTATTTATCATAATAACCAATTCGTAATGATGAATGTATTGAGTCACGGTAGGGTCCAGTCGATTGTGAAGCTTGAAATAAAATACAAAATTTAAAAATTGCTCCTTCACTAAAACCTATTTCAGCCTTCTAGCAATAACAGATTACAAATTAGGCAGCCTTTTTAGCGGACACCCCCATCATCCCCCTCACCCCGCACGTGCAGGGGGTCCTGGTAAATACCCGCCAGCGAATCCCGAGACTTGCCGGCGGCCGCCAGGTTGTGCCCCCGCCCGCACCCGTGCAGCCTTCACTCTCCACACGCACAGGCAGGTAAAGAAGGACACGACCAGAGAAAAGTGTCGATTGGTCTAGAATATCGGATTTTCGGTGTCAATTTCAAAGCTCCCATTACCATCTATTCTATATATATTTTTGCAGTCATCCTTAAAATGCACATTTCATCCTTTACATCTCTTCATTTAGTGGAGACATTTCAAAAACGCTTCGCTATTTCATCTCCTACACACACATCTTCTCCGCTCAAATTTTCTCAGTCTCGAATCCTTTGCACAAACATCAAGTCTAAAAAATCATACATTATGTAACATACTATCAAACCCTTAACTGAATTACTTTGCACTACATCACCACTAGGAACGTATGCAATGAAGCATAATGTATGTCCACTGCATTGCTGTGTGAAGAAATGCATACCGGCCGGCCGAGTAACTCTATTTTCTTATTCTTTCTCCGCACCAATCATCGATGCACAGCCTTAAATAATGAAAAGAGCGCATGTGTTTTATAATCAAATCAAATAATGTTACTAACATTTCCAGCTCTTAATTCGATCTAATCAATTTGCTGTGAAAACGCTGACTATATGAAATTCCTCCAGTCGATCTCATATCGGGATGCAGTCATTGACCTCTTCAATTTCTATCTAGATAAGATTCTAGTGTTTTCCATCAATGTTCATGCCTATAAAACTTTACAGTAAGTGATGCTTTGACGTGTCTGTATAACTGAAATACACATTGAATGATACCTTGCAATTTAACTACTTATTTCATAACACAGTATTATATATTACTTTTTTATGCGTTCTGAAAAATACCGTGAAACCACAGAGAGTAGATTTTTTTCGTTTGAACTTCGATGCTACTTTTTGCATCGTTGTCTGATGTGAACCTTCACGCACATACATGCTTCACTGTCTGTGCAGTGTCCCTGTTCTCCGCCAACTTTACTCATCTACCGAAAATTCTCCACTTCATTTATCTACCCAGTCTTCTTTACAACACATTTCGAATCAAACGCAACATATTTGCGTCGTGAATTTCTCACATCGTCAGACAAGCACTGTCACGCGCTCTAAGTTAAACAGAGCACTACAGTAGCTACAATACAAATATGAAAAAATACGCAAGCCGGAACAGTCCCCATATTTTCCTCCGAACGTCGTGTTATGCTAGCGAAATGCTCGGCAAGTCCTATGGATTTGGCTCCAATCTTGATTGTTTCATTTCGGCATTTGAGAACACCTTACTCGGTATTTACATGAATTCTCCTAGTAGATTTTTTTTAAAGCCTCCCACCTGACAGCAAATTGTTTTTATTGCAGAAATTAAAAACAAGGATCTGGCAACAGGTCAA
>VOMN01085781.1:0-35220 GCA_014899125.1 Orchestia grillus
GCAGAGCACGAGGCACACGTGTTATCTGGACGATGCCTAGACTGAACATGATTCGAGAAACCAATCTACAAAAGTGAAAATTTATACCCAGCCACAATATTGCGTGTGTGTGTGTGCGCAATATCCCGACGTATTTCTTGACTTCATTGGCTGTCATCTCTACGTCACTTTTTATAACTTCACCGCACCAAATACAGGGTGAGTTATTAGGCAGATATGTGCAGCTTATACCCATCGGCATTGCTTGGGTGTGCCTCTTCATTTCATTTAAATGTAATCAACATTAAAGAGAATATCATTTCAATACACTGGAGTACAAATAATGAAATACAAACGGGCGGTACATCTTCATACAAAACGGAGAATCATCAAATCTTTACACAGACTTACCTGTTTAATGAAAAATCGTCTTGATCTCGCATGATTTTTTGCATCAGGTTTGAGTTTATCGAAAGCAAGAGAAAACGAAATTCTGCATCAACAAAGAACGAAACAAACTTGGCACAGGTACAAACAAGCAGCCTTACAAATGTCTAGCGCACAGGACAGGACACTCACCCATTAGCGGAGAAGTCGTCGACGTCGAAATCGAGCATGAAGTCGTCAGGGTCGAGGCTGGAGGCCAGCGTACACACGCTGTCGGGCCGTCCTCCAGTGCCTGCACACGAGGCTTCCTCCCCCTCTGACACTGCGCGGCCTAAGCCCCAACAAAAAGTAAAATGGAATGGAATATGTGTACAGGAATGAGTTAAGAGACCTGTTTTTTTTTTGGCTTTGTGAATGAAGTGGTCCATATTTGGTAGGCTGCTAATCTACATATCTCTGAAAAACCTGTACTCTTTACCCCATAAAAAATAGGGTTGCGCAAATACGCATAGGCTTTGTATAAAGACAAACCTTGATCCTGCAGAACCGAACGGCTCGACTATAATCTGACTTAATTCGTCTATTTACGGTAATTCGTCACTTTAGCCTTACAACTACACATGGCAATGCATTCTGACGCACGACCCGCTGTGCTGAAAAGGTGAAATACACCGATACACCTAAGATACGTCAGAGATACAGCGAAAATGTATTGACCCACTCGCTCTGATTTTTGATTCAGACATTTCTAGATTAGATTATTGGTTGGCTTAAACCTCCCTATCCACACGAAATAAGATCCACAGAGAGCGAAAAGAAGATGTTATTTAGTGTGGATTAGAGAGAACAAGGAATTCATGCACAAGATTTGTTTCTACATAGGATTCCCTAAGCATAAAAATGGTAATTTAAGAATGAAAACAAAGGAAAGATAAATAGCAGAGGATGTGAAAAGTGTAAACGAAATGGACACGAAAGATTCTAGTCTCGAAGACCTATCAATACCTGAGGTAGCTTAACAGTGTCGCCTGCTGTCGCAATCAATGCCCATAGTACATGATAACCAAACCTAAGTCACCTAACTCTATTGTCGATCTAATTCCCTTCGAGGAGTAGAAACAATTCTCAGAAGCTTAAAGTGGCACTAAACGTGCACACGAGACAACTATCCGTTAACGTTCGCTTTAGAAATTATAGTCAGCTGAAGCCAAAAGTCGACTAATTTTATCAAGAGAAATTTGAAACCTCACCTCAGGATAACGTTGGTTCATGGTACTGGTGACAATGTAAAATTCATCTCCATCATCTAAAAATCTAACAATATTTGCTCACCAATTCTCCTGACAGCATGGCACGGAGATGGAGCCTCGAGGTCGTCTCCAAAGATACCCTCATCACTCGCGACCGACCCCATCATCTCTTCTCTGGAGCGATTCACTCGAGACGACCGCTCTTGATCCTGAGGTGTGCTGGAGGTGGCATTTTTAAGCCGCGAAGATTTGTTCCTTTCACAGCTGAAGTCGCTTCTGCTCAGTCCAGAGCGTTGGTGAGAGCCGTGGTAGTGAAGATTCTCAGAACCGAACCCAAGATCTGCGCGGTCAGTGCACGCGTCATCGCCGCCAATGAACGTCAAGTCAGGCTGGTCGCTGATCTCGTCGTCGATGAGGAAATCTTGGTCCAGGTCCACGCCAGACGAATTGGCTCCATTTGAAAACGAATCTACCCCAGATTGTTTTCGCCTCGTTGTCGTTGGAGTGGTGCAGGAAAAGGGACCGCTGTCAGTGCTGGTGTTCATCAATAATTCAGGGTTGAGGCTAGGGCTTGCAACATTTTCTTTTGTTTTAGTATCATTAGGAGGATTATTAGCGCAACTTATCTGAACTGCATCGGAACTTGGTTCGCTTGTGTCAATCAATGAAAGATTAAGATCAGTTTGAACCAATTTACGAGATTCATTTGAACTGTTTGGAGTAGATTCTTTATCTTGGGTAGATTCGCCTTCATCAATGGTAATAGAATCATCTTTGCGCTGAGAGGATAAATTATTAAGGATACCGACGATTTCCAACTTCGAATTAATGAGATTATTCATGAAGTTCTGTACGTCATCACCAACTGGTTCTTCTCCAGACACAGTTTGGTTCTCACACAGCTGTTCCTTATCACCCCCCGACTCGGGCAGGCTCAAAGACGTGGCGGTAAGATTATAGAAAGAACTTGGATTGTTAGTGTACGCAACTTCGTGTGATGTGATAGAAGAATTCATGCTAGCTGTGGCAGACTCCTCTAAACTTTCTGACATTACAGCGTTCGTTAGAGACTCGACAAGCAAAGACTTCTCCAATGACGAAGCAAGTTTTTTCTGGTCCTTCGAAGCTGCCATGTCTTCACAGGTTTCATAATTTTCTGGAGGATATTCTACTCGAGATTCCGTGCTTTTGGGATCATCATTGCAATCGGTTTCCGGCTGAATGTTCCCAATGAAAGAGTCGATGAGTGCACGCTCTTCAGACGAATGACTACCGAGAGCTTCGGGTCCGATTTGGTGGCACTGCAAATCCATCATTTGTTGCCTTAAATCTTGAGTAGCGTCGTCTTCTCCTCTCGGGTCTTGGTACGAAACAAAGTTACAAACGCTGGGATCCTCGAGTCCCTCACTTGGCGTATCCAGAACCTCAAAAGATGTCTCAGAGCCAGGAGATGACACTTTGTTTTCCTCCCTGGTACGCCCACTAGGCGACTCCAGGCTCAAAACACTCAACTTTGAAGAGCTGATTCCTGGGGCAACAATTTCTAACGTTGGACTTTCCAAGACGTTGAAAGATGGAGCACTGGACTTGTGGTTTAGCTTCTTATTGAACTCAATCTCTCTTGAATCATTTGTTGTTTTACAGCTTGCCTCGCTACTCTGAAGTGAATCCTTTCCTTGCAGCTCAGTGCACGAAACCATCAGAAGATCTTCAGTGGAATTTTTTCTGTGAGTCATTCTTTTGCCAGCAGCAAATTCAGAATGGTCAATCTGTGAAGAATGACCTTCTGTGTACTCGAGCCGTTTCAAAATGGGCTTGCTTAATTCAACAACTTCGTTTGATACCGGCGTTACAAGAATAGGATTTTTCACTAACGATGTAGGGCGAATATTGGTGAACCTGTTATTAGCAGTGCAGTGAATTTGTGGCAACTTAGAACCTGCTATATCACGAAGCTCTGGAACAGCACGGCCAGGGTCAGAAGGCGATTTGTGCAGTTTGGTTTTGCCAGGTTGGTTGTAACTAAAACTGCGGGAGGTTTCCGATCTTTGAACAGACCGACTCCGGTCATACGCGGCAAACTTTTGCCGAACAGCGCCGTAATTGAGGTACGTGTCTTGTTCGTTACACGTAGATTCTGAGGGCTGAATATCGCTATTTGATTGATCAATTAAAGTTGCACTGACTGGTGCTTCAACGTTTGAAAAAACAGTGCGCAATTTTACAGCAGGTTTTAATAAGCTTCCAGTTTGCAATTTGGAAGCTTTCCCCATTCTGTTCTTCTTCTCTCTGAGCCATTTGTCTGATTCGTCAATGATGGATGATTTCATACTATCGCCTTCAGGAGATGGAGTGAGCTGTACTGATTCACTTGCAGGTACGACAGCGTCAAGCCGACCGTTGAACGAGGAAGGTTTAACGAGCTGGCCCGAGTTCTTTCTAAGCTGAGACTGAAGTGCTGCAATAGCTTCTGTCGACCGACCAACACTTGGGGTCCGTTGCCTGGAAGTTTCAAATCGTTCTTGAGTTTTTTCCACTGCTTTGAACTTGTCGCCCTCTATTGATGAGCCAAGACCTGAGTCAACAGTAGCAACGGACTTAGGAGACGCGTTCTCTTTTTCTTCCACGGGGGAAGGCGTCGTGGACTTGCAGATCGAACCGCTTGTAAGTGCCTTGAATGTAACAGGACAAGACGAAAGGTTCTGAGACGCTTTTGATGTCAAGGAAGACTGTGACACAAACGAGCTCATGTTCACAGCATTGAAAGAATCGTTTTGTCCAAGACCAACAGAGGTTACTTTCTCGACACTTTTGCTCGCAGCTGAGTTATTCGGGTCTTTAGGGGGAGATTTGAGAGATTTATTAGCGTGACTAGAATGGAGAGACTTTACGGAAGGCAGTTGAAGCTGCGGCAGGACGCGGCTCTGGGCTTTGAGCCGAGCAGTGACTGCATTGGACGACGACGTGACTCCTGAGGAAGCCTGGCTGATGCTCGTAGGCGACTTTGGAGAGCCAGCGCAGTGTATGATCACATCTTGGGAGCTGTTCACGGAGTTACATCCAACTGACAGATTGTTTTTGAGATTCTTCATGTGGACCAAGTCGCTACTCGTATACCCTTGCTCGCCGTTGACGTTAGGGTGATCCTCGTAGAACTCTAGAATGTTGGAATTGGAGTCAGAAACGGTGTTCGCATCACTGAGGATGGAGTTGATGCTCTCGGTGCTGTCACTGGAACGCACGCTCGTGTCATTGAAACCAAATCGAGTGAGAGGTCTCAGCGACGGGCGTTTGGTGATGGTCACATCAGACGGAGTTACTGTGGCCGTGCGACCTCCGTTTCGATGGCTCGGTCCATTGCCTTTACCGCCTTTGACATCAGTCACACGCTTCGAGAAGAACTTATCATCTTTAAGTGACTTGTTGGAGAGTTCATTAGAGAGATTCTTGACAGCAGAGGCGGAGGAAGCCCCCGAGTACCTTGGCAGACTCGTCGACAACTTGCCTCCTACACCGGCCCTGAAATATGAGGCAAGTTATATCAAAAGGAAAACCAAGGTCAGTGAGTAACTTCTTAATTGCTTCTGATACATGTCGAAAAAGATTAGCCCCAAAACCGTAGTAGTAGATAAATAATTTCTCAGCTCCTATGCAGCTAGTCAAAAATAAATAGCACCCGAACTTATTTATTTCAAGTAAAAAATATGTGCTAGACTATCAAAAATACGAAAATCGCGCTGTTTCAACCGTCATTTTTTCATTAGAAATAATATTCCCTCATGAAATGCTCAATTCACTCGCTAAAAATACCTACTGAAACAATACAGCACAACATATTCCAGTTAGAATATGAGCATTCAAACCGAAACCTAAAAAAGAGAAGCACCAAGACGTTTGGTTGACATGAAGAACAGCTCAGGGCGTGACAGAGCTGTCAGGCACAACCTCGATAGAAATAGCCGATGGCCCCACAGTCAGCGCGTAAGAGCAAGAAATAAGCGTATGATGCACGCATTCACAGACAAGCGTTAAAGAATAATGCCAGCGTCAGCTAAAATATAAAATGGGTGACAATGAAGACTTGAAATTATTTGTTAATTAGTTTTATCAACTAGTGATGTGAGCTTACAACATTCGAGTAGTAATACTAGCATTATATGATTCTGTTGAGAAGTATGCCATATAATTGTTTTGTTTTTCTCCCAGCTAAAATTTTGTATCTTGACAGTGAAGTGAAATTTCTGATCAAAACAATTTAAGTGAATTGAACAACTTCACTCGATTCACGAACAAGTCACTCAACCCTCCTAGAACTCCCACTCCCTGAAGTGTTCTCACATTGAGACAAAATGCCTCGATATACAACTGTTATTCAATTTTCAGATGAATATTGATATGTTCTGACACCTTGAGCAACTTTGCATTGCATTACATAATTGACATCTGGAGCTATTTAATTGTAATTTAAATGCGTTGAGAACACTAAGAACAAAATTTCTCTTCTTTGAAAAAAAATTGCAGATTTGTTCAAGTTTTCTCCCGGTAAAAAGCTTTCGCAACACTTTGTCCAAGTTTTTCTAACACTATTTTTTTATGCATACATACTTATTAAGCACACATTCTGAAGCATTTTCCTTGAGAAGATGAACCTGTTTTCTCACCTCCTTGAGTCTTTCTGGCCGGCAGACGGGCGGCGGCAGTGGTCTCTTGCTTCAGATGCACCAGCAGAGCTCTTGCTCGACACACTCCTGCCCCGCACTCGCTCTCCAACGTCCAGTTTCGGCGGGGTCTTCCTGGAGCCGGATACGGCGTTATCCGAAGTATTCAACGCTGAGTATTTTCTCGAGTTTTCCGCCTGAGCTCCTACAACATTAGGTCTCCGGCCTGCCTCGCTCAGCCGCTTGGCGGCCTCGCTGGTGAACCTCCTCGGCTCGCCAGTAGTTTTCCCACCATCGATCGCACGCTGCTTCGTTTCTGGGAAGGTTTTCTTGCCATTATCAAAAGCCGTCTTCTTCGTTTCATTCGTAGACTTCTTCACTTCATTAAAAACTGACTTAGGCTCACTGTTGGTCTTCTTGCTCTCGTTTGAAGACTTGAGGACGGGAAGTGCAGACGCCAAACTCGCACTGCTAACGGAAGCTAAGCTTTTGATGCTGCTGCAGTCGTCGTCGTCAGCGCTCACTGAGGACTTCTTTGATCGAGGCGATGAGGAAGAGTTATGACCCTCAGCTGGGCTTTTCCGCAGACCAGCCTTGCCTCCTTTCGTGCCCTGAAATTGCATAAAAAAAGTTACAACCCACTCGATTTGAATATAACTGTCTGAAACTCATCAAGACTACCATGATACTACCTAGAGCTACTGCTGGTGACCCATCGATTGAAGAATATTCACGTGAAACATTTAGGTACATTAACGTTTTAAATGACTCCTCCAATCGATTAAATGAAGAACATGACCACTCGAGAAAACCCTTGAACACCACCTCACAAACCAAAAAGAAAACAAAAAACACTAAGCAAACTTACACCAAATATCGTTCACTTTCACTAAATTTTAGCGTTACACACAACAATAAGCATCCAAGCTCAAAGGTCCTACTCCATTTTCTCCCGTGTAAATTTCGAAGAGACATTTAACTCAACCACGCAACACTAAAAACACATTTCACGACACTGTCTTGATTTTTAAGTAAAAAATTAAACTTTTTCTTCAAGGACCGCGGATTGAGTCCTGTCAAATCACGCAGGTACGACTTTCTAATAACATTTTCCAATAAGTCCAATAACATTTTCGACTCACAATAAGTTTCAATTCCCAATGACAACTACTGTTCTCCCTATCACCACACGCATGTACATCAAAACTTCAAATTCTAAGTTGAAAGTAGGCTCTCGAGTTCTTTCATCCCTCTCACACTACAAGCTTCTGTAAGACGTATATACAGAAAAATATTCTTCCACATCTATCGCTTCGGGTAAAATTAAATTAAAACCCCACACAATTCAAACATGAAGCGACAGTTCAATTCTATCGCGAATAAAAAATAAGAACAGAAGAGGGATTAAACAATCCCCATCCACGTCAAACTCCATCACCCACTCGCAGTAGCATACTAGAAGAAAGAACCCATTTCTAAATTGGAATTTGGTTTAGTAACAAAAAAGTTAGTAGCAATACGCACACTCGCAAAATTACGAAAATACTTCTTGCAGTTTTTCACACGCTAATGAATACATGGTGAATTTCTCCAGTTCTATTTCATACGACAGACATTACGGAGATTAAGAGTTTATCTATCAGTTCTGATCCCCAGTTGAGATTCTTTCATTTTTCAAGTCTTGAAAAATAAACCAATAGAATTAAATACAGAAGTTGGCCATATATTCACTATTCGTAACGCGAACAGTTAAGTCAGTAACTCTAAAACTAATCAAGTATAATAACGAACAATTCTCACTAGACACCAGTCTCAAGAATACATGTTAGTCGACATGCTTTATCGAAGTGAGTGCCAAAATACGGTCATTACTGTGACTACGTGAGACTGAAATACAGGAAAAGCAATCTTGACAAAAGCATACAAATTCAAGAAAGTGAACTTGGTCGCCGGACACGCATGGCATGCGTCAGCTCGAACCCCCCGGAGAAAATGAGAGGCGGTAAGAATAGCGAGATCACCTTAATTGAAAGCGAAGCAAGCCTTTGTAAACATTAAGCTCTTCAGAAAGGAGTTGTCTACTCGAATATGCATAGCCAAACAAAGCAGGTGCGCTCAGTCCTAGAAACAAATTCACGAGTTGGCAGGCATATTCAGAACGTTGTAAGTGAAGAGAAAACTCTCCAGCGGAGCTCCAAATTCTCAGGATCCGAGACTAGCTGCATGAACTAACTTCGCATTTCAAGTGCCTGTGGATATTGGAGCTCGTTCGAACAACCTGCTTCTAACTTAGTCTGTTTCAAGTCTGTAAGTAGTTCAGAACTCTCCTCATTTAGGAAAGCTTCATCCTTTAGTGATGAAGCTAATGAGGACAAGCAATGATAGAAACGCCTTGGAGAAGAGTTGTCTACTCGACTGCAAAACGTACCTAAGATATGCCCAAAACTAACTCCACTCACGTAGTGATGCCTATACCAGAAATAGATTGAAACACGAGGCTAAACCTGAAACATCAAAACATTTATTCGAACATATGATGAGACATATTTGCACTCGCATATGTAAAATATAATTTCAAATTCAAACACTACATGGACTCTGTAATCATCAATTTGAGTCGAGATGGAAAAAATTAGTACGAGGCCCAAAAGCCACAGACAACACCAACAATCGGTATTACTCTTGGGAAACAACGATCGAAGCCCAGAAGCCACAGACAACACCAACAATCGGTATTACTCTTGGGAAACAACGATCTCATCGGCATGCAAGCCAGCATTGTGTCTCCATCATAACCAGTACGATGGTTGTCCATGCTAGACGCGTTTAGAGCTCCTAAGGATTGCCACATAATGCCGAGGCTTGCAAGCGAAAATGGCCCAGACGCCAACGAAGGCCTAACAGAGTTCTATTCCGAATGCAGGGCTCCGTTATAGAAAAACCTTCTCCCATGTTCATGCTTTTGAGTGGCGTAGAAGCAATACTTTGGATTTTTGCACACGCTCTCCATTATCTTTACCTTTTTCCTCTCATAAGAATGATGAACAGTAAAAACTTCATACATAGTTACGTATCTACTGCGAGACAAAAGTAAACAAGGCAAATCAATCCCTGGGCCGAGAGTAAACCAGATGAATAATTTTAATTTCTTTCAGAGTACACAAGCTTACTCGGTTTTTAAACACGAGTGTAAAATGAAACCAACAAATTTATAACTTTTTTTACCAGGAAGCTACAGTGATGCAGTGTATGAGCAGTGATAGACTGATTCTTTTACTCTCCACACTTGTGGGAATGTATTTGAAACTTGTGTACTCTTCTCAATTGTCGAGCCACAGAAGACTTAGTGAAATTTTTTATGTTCCAGCATAAAATATGCAACCTGCACTGCAAATTTTCTTGACTCGGAATACGTACAAACTTCAAAAACTCAAACTCAGTTTGCCATTTAGCCAGGACATCTATAATTATTCATGTTTTTGGCAGTCCGAGTGCCGGTAGCGCCGCAGAAGAATTTATCATCGATTGAACGGACAAACAGGGACCTTGGTAATGATCTTTTATCTTTCAAAATATATTTGAGACTCAATTCAGTAGTACATTCTACCTGCCTGTGCACGTGAACCTAACAAAGTGTGGTATTATAGTACGTACACATGTCAGAATTTCATGAGGCGTCTCATGCCTGATTTGAAAACGTAATAGCGAGAGCGTAGGCTCTTTCGATGAGAAAGGTAATAACAAACTTGGCTGGCAAGTAACGAAGTACGTCAGTGAAATTAGATGATCATCGAGTGAAGCTATCTAAGACATTTAACGTGCCTAGGTTATCTCGAGAGAATTCCAAACTTTTTCTTGACTTGACAGCGTAATTAGCTCATCTTAATCGCTTTGTTGTGATGGTCAAATTACGCTCGCACGTGTTCGTGGCACTTTTATCTAATGGCAGGTGCATACTCTCTGTATTTTTCACTAGTTATCAACCATCCTTCATAACGAGTATCTGAAATGATCTTGAATAGGTTCTAAAAAAATTCCTATCTACTGAAGAAACATTACAAATACTATTTTACCAATTGACTGAACGTGCTCAAAAAACAAAATGTCTGTATTTACTGAACATTCTACTCTTATTGCTAAAAAAATTCTTCTTGCGAATGATGAGGCGCTCTTGCATGAGTTGCGAGTGGCATAAGCTCGCGCAGCACACATTAGCTTCATGGCAGAGAGTTTATGGAGAACGTCACTGAGACTCCTTGGCTCGAGTTCAAATACCTTCGATCAACACTGTGAAAGAGGCAAAGTTATAAATACTCGCGCATGCTCGGTCAATAAAGTTACGCACGTGTTGACGATAGCCACCCAAGCCAAATTTTCCATAAATTAAATTTTCGGTACCCTACAGTTGATTGAGAGAGCGTTACGTTCCCCTGAACGTACTAAAAAAAGCAGGCCACATGAAGGATTGACTCATCCCATCACTTATCAACCTGAACGGCGGAAGCTCAGAATACTCGCGGAAGCTTGGCAACTTGTGAGATGGTGGGATCGCGGCATGATTTAGTGAACAAAAACAGCGTCTGAGGCAAACGCCCAAACGAGACTTGAGTTCAAGTACCATTGAAGACTTTAAGGCACATTAACGTGCAATGAACTAACATTAGCGACGGCAATTTACTTCGTTTGTGAAGAAATTGACGAGCACCAGGTGTCGAAAGATGAAAGACAATTTTTTAATATGTTAGCTTTCCAAGGATGCAGATCATAAATTCAAGTATTAAAACGGACTAAGTATGTACCACTACTTCGTTAGAGAAGATAAACCAATTAGTCCAAACTTAGAATATGAAGTAGTAGGGACAAATTAATTGAAGAAGTAGGGGAAAAACACATAAAATCTAAGGTAATAAAATTGAAACAACAGAGCTTATGTTCATAGCATCAAACATTATTATAAACACTAAGTATTTAAATATATCAAAGACTCAAAAATACAAAATAGACAAAAATAGACAAAATTCTTCTTAATAGACAAAAGGCTGCCCAGAAAAACCACTCGGTTCAAAGACAAAACGTAGCAGTGACATCAAGCGACAAACCTCTCGAACTAAAACCATTTCTTCGGCTTTAAATTGAATCGGCGAGATTCCGTCTTCGCTGCTGCTACTGATCAACAAAGCACTTTCTGTCCTACTTTTACGGAGTTTTGTGCGTTGAGACGAAGTGCAAAACCTTCTGAGCAGCGGCGTTTGTTCTCGGGATGCATCGTAGTCCGAAGACATACCCGAGCTTTTGTCGTCTGAGAAGAAGCGGCCGTACCTAACACGTCTGTCACAGCCGTGATCATCGCAAGGCCTCGTGGTAGCAACCTTAGAGCGCATGCTCGGCAGCACCACCGAGTGGTGCTCGGCAGCAGCGATGCCGCTACCGGTACCCTTTTTACCTTCACCTGGGAACTGCTCGCTCCTCATATATGATTTATTTTGACAGACAAGAGGATCGAAGGGTCTGGCTGGCAGCAGCTGGTGGCTTGTTGAGGTCCGGCTAACAACAACACCGTCATAATAGACTTGCGACGGGCTAATCTCTCGCTCCCGTCCTCTTTCTTCAAGACATTGGCTGCCTAAACAAACGTCGCCTCTCGAGTTTGGTGAATCGTTTACGCAGAATGTGTCTGATCGAGAGAAAGCTACAGTGGTGCCAAGACGATTTTGCGCACTAGGAAAAACATTAGTTTTTTGAAGAGAAGGACTTTTCTCAAGGCCTTGCTTCGATATTTCATCATCGTAATCACAATGGAGAATACTTGAATTGGAAGAGGCATTTTGCTTAGGATGCATTTCCTTGCACTGAGAAGAACAGTTTTGAAAATTTGATTTTTTACATTTGTCTTCATTGTTCGCATAAGAATTGCATGTTGGTATGTTTCTAAGAAGCTGTTGTTCATTGATCAGCTGCGTCTTGAGTCCTGCCACATCACTGAAATATTTCTGCTGACACGGAGTGCCTCTTCGGACAGTACTATCTCCTAACAGAGCGAGGGTTCGAGAGTTATTACTATTATTTTCTGTTCGACGAGAGGCTGGTACGCCACCATAATATTCAGCGATATTAGAGCCTCGTAAGCCATCACTGTTCACCCACTGGTGCAAACTCCGCACGCCACTGTTGTTCTTCGTCCGATAACCTCGCGAGATGGACGAGAAGAGCGGGAATGCAGACGATGAGCTCTCGGTTCTCGTTGAAGAACCAGGCGTACCAGGTGGTGGAGCAAAACCTAAGTGACTTTGAGGCTGCTGCAATTTGGGAGGCCCACTTATGATGCACTTGGACGCAAGGCAACGAGACGCATGCGAAACTAGTTGGTAGGGAGCGGGTGATTTCGAAGACGGCTTTGCATTGCAGCTCGCTCTAGGTCGTTGTCCCCTGCATAGTTGGCGAGGCAAAGGATGAGTGAGATTAGAATGTCCTCTGCCGGATGAATCTAACGCAAACCTGCCCTGGCCACTGGAATAAAAATTTCCACAGGCATTCGTGGCGAGAAGTAAATCGAGCGACACTGTTTGAGCCAGCTTCACATCCTGAGGTGTTGGACCTTCGAGAAATTCGCTCGATTGAAATACAGATTTTTGATTTACGCGAACTTCTTGCTCAGTAGCGGGATTAAGAAAATTATCACAACTCTTTAGGAAACTGCGATTATGAATATCAGCAACACTCTCCCCATACTTCACAGAACTAACTTCATTTGAATATTCTTCTGAAGTCGCGTTCAATTTTGAAACATCCCTGGCAGTTTGAGGGGAAATTGGCACAGAACTATTACCCGAGGATATGTTATCGCTCGTACTTTCACAGTTATCATGAAGATTGCTTTGACAAGAATATTTAGTTTGGCCGGTAGAAAGAGTACACGACGTATTGATAAAGCCACCAATGTTATTTCTGGTCAAGCGTGGAAAGTTGGACGAAGGAAACACTCGACCGGCTTTGGCAGTGTTTGGTGAGTGCGTTGCAGTAACTTCAGTCTTCTGATCATCAACTATTGCAGCAGCAGCAGGAGGATCAACGCTATTGTTAACTGAAACTACAGTTGAACGAGACGAATACTTATTACTGCGCTCATTATTAGTACAAGCCGAGTGAAAAATAGCATGAGTAAATGGGGGAACTGAAGCAATCTTTGAAGTTGCATTTGGATCGAAAAAAGAATTAGGATTAGGATATTTGGAAAGCCTTGAACAACCATGAGAGGAAGAGCTGCTAGTTGGATTGAATTTCACGTTTGTCGTACCTTTTGCATTTGTTGGACTTACATCACACCGGTTGGATACGCGGTTTACCAGAACAGAAGTAGAAGTCACCGGAAAATTGCACTTTCGGGATTCTGGCCGACTATAAGGGGGTGAACGGCGACACAATTTGGGTGACGGGAGGTTATGTTTCAGCGAATTTGAGCACGTCACTGAGGGGCGGTCGAGTCCAGTCGGGGAGTGACGACGATTTGACATGGGACTTGATTTCGGCGAAGGGAGACTGTCCCTCTCAGCCTCTTCTTTGAGGGCTCCCCACGAGAGGATGTGAGGGTAAGCACGAGGTCTGCTCTTGCGGCTGAGGGGGATCACATCCCTCGCAGGTGCGGAGATCTGATGAACCATCGCAGCGCACGAGTTCCGTGTTCCACAAAATGAATATTCCTATGAAATAAGTAGATGCCGAGTAGAATAACTCAAATGCACCAAAAGTTTGATTTTGCAGTAACAATAAGAGACACTGATTCAAATATATCACAATAAGCGATGGTCTAGCGATGTGACTAGCACTTATGAGTATTTATTCAGTAATAAAAGTGAGAGCGAGATAAACACTTTTTCGCTCAATAATCCAGTGAATGTCAGTCGATACTTGCGAAACCTTTAATTAAGGGTGATTATTCCGATTTACAGGAGTAGAACGAGTATGGAACAGTCAACAATTGAAATTCAGATTACCCTATTTCACTGCCAACAACTGCTACACTCCCAAAATCCACAAGCTATAAGAATTTGAAGCGTAGATATTCTGTGGGAAGAAGAAATCAAAGCAAAATTAAGATATTCTTCGTAGATATCTAAACCTCACTATTAAAATTATCGAGAATATAATAAGACACCAGAAATCAGCTTAAACATACTGAGAGAACCTGATAAACACTTAAAAAATTAAAACAGTAAGAGTTATAAACATTCATCTAATCGAAAGCGACTTAACTTTTCACCATAACATTTCTTGAACGTTCTGCAAACAACTGCAACAGCGCGATGAGCAAGTCAAGTTCCTAAAATTATATAAAAAATATATCAGATGAACTGGTTGATTCATGAAGATGATGCAACCATCAGTGATTAGATTAGATTACTATTTAGTTCAACCCTTTCGTCTCATATCGTAGCATATATGCTTCACTTCATATAAGCATGTCTAAATCAAACAGTATGAGCATGGAATATATTCGGTCCATTTTAATAGCAAGAAAACTTTTTCCTACAGTTCCAATCGGGCTTTCGTCGAGGGAGATCAAATATTTTTTTTTATTAATCATTAAATAAAATTTCCGTGAAAATATTTTTTTAAGGTTAGGGAACTTGAGAAATTCACGATAGAAAGGGTAACAGCTCCCTATCCACATAAACTATGATCCAAAGAAAGCGAAGAGAAGTATGAACTTCTGCTAGTATGAACCACAGAAAACGGGGAATCGAGGTACAAGGTGTGCTCTCACACAGGATCCCCTTCGCAAAGAAAGGACAAGCTAAGGATGATTAGGAAGGAAAACCAAAAAAAGAACGAAGGTGTAGAAATTGGAAGAAGTAAAGTGAGCACGAAAGATAAAAGTCCTGAAGGCCTAGCAATAGCTGAGGTTATCAACAGTGCCCACCTGAGGATACTAGTCCCTATAGCATAGGATAAGCAAACCTAACCGAACTCGATCGACTAGTCTATAACCTCGAAAGGGCGCAACCTGCAATAGATGCATCGTTTATAACAGTATTCTTTTCAGTTAAAAATCTCCCTACATCATACGAAGCATTTTTTTAGTGTAACGTAAACACAAAGATAAAAAGCAGTGATTGAAATATTCAGAAAAGTTCGACTTCGTATTTTAATTCGGAAGACATCGTTCATCTTATATTCAGAACTGAAAAAAACATCAGGAAGCGAAACAACCCTCCCCTCAAAGTCCTAGAAGAAAAAGAGAAAAAAAGGCCGCGTCAGAGAGGTACAAGTAGAGGCGGGCGACGAGGAGCAAATAATTCACGCCAACAAGACGACGCAGCGACCGCGTGGGCCTGCGGGAAGGCGAGCGGCGTCCCACGAGAGACCTAAGAGGTGCGACGCCGTGGGAGGCAGGGCATCATAAGGAGAGCGAACGCAACAAAATCTCAAGCTTCACTCCTGCACAAGGTTTGCACAGCAAGCACACTTTTTTCACACAATTTAAGTAATAAACATGAAAGCATAGTTTTCTATGCTATTAGATAATTTTTTCCTCCTTCCTAATATGTTACTTTTCTACGAGTAGGTATTATCCCATGATAGTAGCATGTATGATATGGAGAAACCAGAGAAAATTTTAGACCACCTAGAAAGTGCAGAATAGAGGATTGCAAATCGTTCACCGTTGACACACGCCCACCGCGGTCTACGCAGGATTCACGCCACAGGTCGAAGGGTACAACGGTCCTACGAGAGCAAGCGTCGACCAAAGTTGGTTTTAAAAAACTCTTAAGAGCCACGAGAAGAAGATATTGCAGTTTTTCATCCTTGCAAGGCCCAGTGAAAAATGATGTAGTTTAGTAGTGAAATAAAAACTTCACTACGAATATGACTACCGAAATGAAAGCAAATGCATATACAAAGTGCTTGTTTGAAATCTACTATTCATTTTGAGAAGCCCTCTGTGCACTGGGAAACTTTCATATTTCATAACGGTATTGAAAAAAACGCTTCTATCTGAGTGGCGCGTTGTAGTTTCCGAAATCTCCAAAAACGATGCGGTGTTCGAAGAAAAATAATTCGTACTAGGAAGTCCATGCAATTGCACCTCCGTAGTAGGGGTACAGATTGCAGCGCTTCAGTGACTGACTATGTGGCACCGAAAGAAAAGGGACCATATCTAGTATAGCATATAGACAACGGGCAATCTATGCACAAGGTGCATTTTCCCACAGAATCCCCTACACATAGAAACAGCAAGTTAAGAATGACAAGGAAAGAAAACAAAGAAGAGATAGCGAAGAAAGTATAAAATTGACAGAAGCAAAGTGGACACGAAAGCTAGAAGTCCCATAGGTCTACAGATAGCTTAGGTGACCTAACAGCGCCCTCCTGGGGACTAAGGTCCCCATAGCATACGATAGACAAACCTTAATAACCCGACTTTTTTGCCTATCTAGTTCTCTTTGTGATGAGAAATGAATTCACTAATCCAACTTTCAGGTGAAACACTAACTTGACCCAAAACCTCCACAGAGAAAGTGACGTAACGCTTATTAATAGAAAGCGAACAGTTGGCACAGGACTTAATGAAGGCAGCCGAGAACAACGATGAGCCCTGATCTCGTGACCGCTTGAAACAGGCACACTCAATTGTTGTCGATCTACGTCAGCTATGTCATGATTCTAAACTTCAGTATCCGTTTTAAAGAAACTGGTCAATATAGTTATGTCTCTTCACAAATGCTCGTTATCGGATGTTTCGTAAATACACATGCAAAGGTGAGAGTAAAAAAAAGAAGTCATCCAACGCCTCCGTACAACAGTGAAGATCTTGAGTTGTATTATGTATACAAAAGCCCTGGCACAGTTTCTCACACCTCGAATACGAGCTTTTTGCGCCAGGGCAAGCGCGCGAGTTGGCCGACTCACACCCACAAATAGCACCTTCTTCAGCGGTGCTATACTTTCGCATATGTTACTCCATATTAATACGAGATCATTCATTTCTCATTTTGTCCTTAACCAACAGAATGAAGTTAAAAACAAAAACAAAATTTTACCATTGATATTATTGCGATGGGTTTTATTTCAACACCCGGAGTTTAGCAACAACCTGCAATCAATTCACTATTTCTTATCGATTTCAACATCGAAATTCAGTAAAGGTTTAATTCAACCAACAGCACACAATCACCACATACGAAGACTACTCTTTGGCACACAGACAATTGCAAACTACCAGCCGCCAACATGTAGCTCAAGTGAATGAAGCGCAGTTGTTTCTCACGGCCCTATAAACATCAGGTGTTCAAGAGACACTGAAGTCGAACCCTTAGCAACAGACACCCAAAACTTGGCTGATAAGATCAACTTTACGTAGCTAATATGATTACCATGATAAACGCATTGCATCCCTTGAGCACGGTTAAAAAATCGAATACGACTCGTGCACACAGAGTCAACTACGTTAACAAGGGAACCTAGTCGTAAAAACGAAACATCCTCAAACACACCGTACGAAGAAATTGAATTGGGAAGCACAAGCAGACCGAAAGAACAGGACTGAGAAGGAAAGTCCTAATGGGTCGTGACACCGACATAGCAACGCCACAGCCTTCACCAAGTACACTGTGTCTAAGAAGTCTGAACACGAGTTTCCCTTTCGTAAAAAATAGAGAAGCTAAGGCACTCTGGCTAAGAGCTGTTATATTAGGCTGACAATGAGAACAATTGAAGCAGTTTCTTACGGAATACATGATTGTTATTTTGTGGAGTGAAATTATAACTCTACGTGCTATTGATAGTGGACATGATGCGATGTAATCATATAATGTCAACTTGTTTGCCTTACAGCGAAGTACTTAGGTGGGAACCTAAACTTAGCCCACTGGGATTGTTCCTCTTTCCATATTCTATTCCATTTCACATCAAGTTTGTAATATTTATAATTATAAGATGCAACACAATGCATCTCGATCAACTGACACCGGCAAAACTCAATGGAAGCAGTGAATTATTTCACGGCCCGATCCAACATGGACAGTAACACCTATTTGCAGTTTAATGACATTTAAAAGGTTGAAATTCAACACAACACAGTCGTACACAAGCCAAGAGATGAATTTTATCTGCAGTACGCAGAAAAAGCTACAAATGGGAGCCAGTGTTTTGAATTCGAAGCATCTCGTATCACAGATAGCAAGATTCAATAGCATTACTTGACGGTCACGTTAATGAAATGAAAACACAGGTCATAAAATTAGCTTTTAGATCTTTTAGAGATTTGAATAAAAAAATTATACCAGTAGATGATCAGCATCTATAAACTAATGAAACAAGTTTGAAGCCCAGAAATCGATATCTCAGAGAGCTAAAAGATCCAAATGATCCCCAAAAAACATCAAATCTCATTGCATTACACGATCGTAGAGGATGACGCATTTTCAAACAAATCTAAAACGAACACGTCCATTCATCGTCCCTGATCAATCACATCAATTAGATAAGCAATTCGAAGAAAGCTTTTGACAGGCACGTACTAAATCAACAAAAACATTTGCCTTTGGGCAAACAAAATATTTACGGAGCTAAAAATAAGTAACAGCACCTACGATGCTGCCCAGCTAAATTAGAGGAGTATTGCGTGGGCACGCATTAGGAAGTGAGGGCAGGGCACTCGAGGGGCAGCGAGAGCAGACCGCAGGACCCTAGCGTGGGTGGTCGGTCGAGCACCAAGCTGGTGCCCTCGTCAAGGCTCCTTTGATGATACGTGGGGGCAAACACTCGTACAAGAGAGTCTAACAGTGGAGTTTACGAAACTAAAAAGCACGCTCTTCGCTGTGGTCACTTAGATTGCCATCTGACTCGCTGGATTTTTTTCAATTCAGAATAAACTTTAGCTAACTAGCAGCGCTTCAATTTAAATAACATCAAAAAGCGAAGGGCTTGATATCAACTTGCTGTTAACTTTATAATAATTAAATTGTTCCTACATAAACAACCCCAAGTTTCGAGAACTTTTATAATAATGTGGCAGAGCTTGTGCGCTACAGCTAGAGAAACCACGGTGAATTACGTATGATTTTACCGAGCGTACAGCCGTATTAAAAATAAACGCAATTGCGCGGGGGACTTGAGGCGGTTCTTTGCAGCGACATTAGTTCTCGGACGTGTTCTTGCAGTTTTACAAAGATCATCTCTTCGGACGAGAATTTGCCCAGTGGTCGCAAGCAGATATCTCAACTGTTATCCTCTGCTACGAAAATACCGCGCTTATTTTTAGTATGGATGTGACCCCGCGACCCGCTGTAAAACGACGGAGTGGGTACTGCTTCAGTGGTTATAAATGGACTCGTGCTCCATGATTCAATGAGCGTTGCTAGCTCAAAACAGATCAGTCCGAGTATTAAGTTAAGCTTTCAATACCAATTAGCTGATAACCACCAGGGATGAAATGCACAAGCCTGTCACGGAACGTTAGACCAAAATGTTGGACAATTGCACAAATATTCAAGACACTCACGAGCATTATAGTGCTTCAGTTTCGTAAAACTATATAATCCATACTGGAAATGAGCCCTGATCTGCCAACGATTATTATACAACGTAAACTAAACACGGAACACAGAGTACTGTATTAATTTTTAAAATTAATCGACTACGAACAGTAACTGATATTTTCGATAACTTCGTTACCTTCATTAATCTATATCGCATAAACTCGCTTTCAAGAGAGAAATAGGAAACATACAAAACAGGGAAAAATATATACTGGGAAAGACATGGAAATTAAGTCCAACCAAATAATAAAAATGCGATCAATCGACAACTTTCATACGCATTCGTAAACATTTCACGAATTACACAAAAATAACGAAATTTTGATTTTCCAACACAGCAACAGGCATGCCCTAACAATGAATTTCAGTAACAGCGCTCAACCTAACCAGGCAAAGTATCTCCATCTCGGACACCGTGGGATGACAAACGATTTGGCAGCACATCTTGACGTAATCAAAAGCAGGGAAGATATCGACAACAGCTCGACTGGTAAGGTCAACAGCACTCGCTGGGCGACAGTGACACTCAATTCTTACTAATCATCATCTGATATTCCCACGAATTTCGAAAGATAAAACTACAGAGTTTTGAGATAGTGGTCCGAAATAAATGCTAGGCCTAAATTCTGTAGAAGTAAGGTCAACTTCTAATTGAAACTATCGATTAAAACTGACAAATGATCGAAATCAGGGCAGTCAACCAAATGAGTCATGCTTATTCCACATTCAAAAAAGCTCATAGACATTATTCTTTTGTTGTAGATGTGAACATTTGTTTGGCGGAAAAAAACTAAACAGATTACATAAAAGTTAATCATATGATCTCTAATTCGGAGTTTAATCCAAACTCAGCATTTCTATTTGGAGGTCACAAAACACAACGTTCAATAAAATATTCCACGATATTCAGCTAGTGTGAATGATACTGATTAAGCTTACATGAAGTAAAATGAAGCAATTCCTGAAAAACACCCACAAAGAAAAAAAAAGATAGGTAAACTTCAACCCTCAATAAAAAACTAAGCACGCTGTACGAAGAAGTATTTACTCGTACAAAATGCACAGAGAAATTTTAGAAATTTTGAGTGTTCGCTCATCATCAGCAATGCGAAATGATAACCATCTGGGAAAATTTATCCGGTAAATTGAGTCTAGAATAATTGGTAATTGCTCTTCTCATTGTTGACAAGAGACAAATTTTATGATCTAAGGGATTTTTCTTATTTAGTTCAAGCCTAATTTTATAATAAACGAAGACTCGCCCAACTCCCGAAACAGAGAAATTTGCTTTTACTAATGATTCAAATTGGCCCCACACTCCTATTGAATAGACTGTGTATTGAAGCTATCAGGGTAATCTTTGATCTCGGAATGAGAAGCGCGAGCAAAAAACGTTCTAAATATGATAAATCCCTACCCCCCATGACACAAAAACTCCAGCTATTTCGTTTAATACAATGCTTAGCAAGCATGAAAAAATGCTCACTTACTTCAAGGTGATATTAAGCTCAAATGAGTAATAACCTTCTTCCTGGCTATGAGAAGGGATAGAGTAAAATGCACAACGACAGAGCGAGAGAGTCGTAATGCCAGAGTTTGATTCATCCTGCAGGAAAGATGATCAATTTCTCGTTCGTCCGCCGGTCTTCCCCTAGACTTTAGAGAGTCAGAGAAATGAAACAATCTTTACGCCATAAAATTTTCGTATTAGATCATTTACTCTCCAATGCAAGGAAAATATACCTTCGATTTATTATAATTATCAAGCAATCGTACTCGCTATTTATATTTTCTTCAGAAGTAAGCTGTTACACGAGAGGAGTATACAGTAAACTACAAAAGAAGAGACAGTTTAGTTGTCTCATCCCTACAGTCAATACGTTGGCGCTTTCAGAGGCTCGCTCTCTTATTAAATAAACCGTATTGCCGGCACGAGGCGATCAAACTTCGCGCTTCAAGTCGACCGATCTGACATGAGTTGAATTACTAGAAAATAAATGGAACTTCGAAGGCACCCACATAGTAACAATGAGAATAAAATAATGAAGGACAAGCTCAATAAACTTTAATAAAAAATTCACTTCAACGAATGAATATCGTAAGCGAAAACTAGGCCTAAACGTTCACCTAACTAAAATAAAATGCTTTCATCAACTTGGTTCGAAGGATTCAAATCCACAAAGTTATGCCGTAGATGAGGAAAAGTCAAACGGCTGAAGGGGCTTTAGCGGCCCCCGCACAGTTACACAAGAAGCGCCACCATCCTTGACCGTGGCAAATGGTAGACTGAGTGACACGGCAGTCGGCTGCTGTCGGCATCACTAGGCAACCTCATCTATTCACATATTATCCAAAATATGTGCGATTCACTCAATGCTGGGCCCCTCACTGCAAAATTCCATAAAATTTTATCGCTCTTGCGTACACAAATACTCTATTAACGCTGATCTAGATGAAGGATATTTAAAAGCTTTGATGAAGCAAAAGCATTATAATAGGTTTCTCCTACACTCGTGTAATATCAAGTTTGTGCAATTCATGTCAGTTAAAAGTCTTCATTCTTGACGCCTCTTCCCCAGGTTTCCTGCTTGCGTGTTGGATTGAGCTCATTCCCAAGAAATTAGAAGAATCCAAGTGCTATTGAGCTGGCAACACACGTGGAGGCCACGAGAAGTTTACCACATCTCGAGTGATGAAAGCAACGAGCAGCCGCGCCTTCACTTCAGGGTAACATCAAATAATGAAACTCAACAGGCCAAGAATTTCGCAGCACGCTTGAGATGAAAGCAGCCGGGCTCAAAAAGTGCTCGTAATTGGCTAGCTGCGCGTGATGCGAAGTCGGCAACTGAATGGACTCGAGTGTTCGTTGCCATGTAGTAAGATATCGTCACTCTCAGGGAATAAGGATGCCGGAATGTTAACGACTTACAGATTGTTGGAGCGCGAGGGTTGAAGTGTTTTTTTACACTCGGCATTAGCTGATTTGAGGTGTAGGAATACAGGAATAGTTCATTTACCTCGCACATTCCAGAAAGAAATGAATGCGTGTCAAGTTCGAGCGAGTCGGAAATGTTCATGCCCAGGTAACGCAAACAGGAAGAAGTAAATGCGTTAGGAAGGCATGATAGCGAAGGGAATGAGGATAATTACAATGAAAACATTACATTACGAAAACACGAACAATTAAAACAATAAACGATAGTTACTCTCATATGAGTGACGTATGAAACATTAGTTCATCACATGAACAGCTCATTTTAGTAAATTGAACAAGAAGCAACAAAATTAGATTGATTGGCGCAATTTCAAAAGGGGATGAAGACATTTTTCTACTAACTACAGTTCGGTAAATTGGAAAAAAACGTCTAAATTAATTATATCAAATCAATTAAGTGAATCAAACGCTACAATGCCAAAGGAGAAGAAAATGAGCACAAGACTCCTGCATAAACAACGCAGTTATCCGAAAATTGGCAGAGGCGTTAAACGGAAGCCAATCACAGACACGGACTAAAAATGTCATGTTGAGATGTCAAATTTGCCTCGAATTTAAATTTGTGCCGCAAATTCCCAGAGTAACACCACCAATTTCAGATACAGGACACTCAAAATACTCACGAAGATTAAATCCAAATTCTTCAGCAAAACCTGCAAAAATAAAATACTCCGTACAGATCTGCGTAACAAATGGAAATGGCTGGAAACTGAACCTCCGGAAAATGAGCCACTTCGTGTAAGACGAGCCACAATAGCTCGAAACCCCAATTAGGGAACATTACGAGTAATAATCACCGCATTCATTGGAAGATCCCAAATAATTTTAAAAACATTGCAAAAACCTTCATATAACGCAGCATTCACTTAACCGTTTCAGCAGAACTAGATCGTACTTTTTCTCCGAACATGATATAGTGAATAGAAAGCCCCGCATTCGTCAACATGCACCGAGAAGAACACCTTGAGAAACTTCATATCGAGGAAGCACAAACACTTACCCGTCCGAAGCACGTGCACCAGCTCATAGCGTGTTCTACGCTCGACCTCGCATGTCCACGACTCGGTAACGAAATGCCGACCACAACGTCTACTACCTCCACAAATTCTTACATATCAAATTAATACACGCACTGCGATGCGGGTCCAAACAAAGATTAACACGAAGTAAGTCCGAACACTAAATAAGATGAAACATGGGAAAAAAACTTCGCACGTTTCCGATAAAAACGATCATAAAATTAATAAGCAAAATCTTGAAAAAGTGAAACGAAAGCACTAACGTACACATTACGCATTGGAAGGTAACAAAGTAGTAAAGTTTATGCAAAATGATCATATATTCAGAAACCGATTAACGAAAAAGCATGATAAACCAAATTCTGGAAAGAAAACACATATCGTGAAAATAAATTCAGGCAATCATACAACCGCAAAAACGATATCACAGAACACTTAAGCAGCAAAAAAAATAGACTCAAACATCAAATTATCTTCGGGGCGCTACAAAAGACGAAAAATGGAAGTACGTACAAAAAAATAATAATCGTTGATTTGATCCCGAAAAAACAAACTTGAATCGAAAAACAACTGCCACGTGGCCACACAAGTTACTGAGAAAACAAGGCTCCTCTAAAAAGAAGAAAGTCAATCTCAACGCGGACACTAGAAAAACAGGAAAAAGAAAAACAACGGCACATGAAACAGCAATCATCTCTAAGGCTTTTTGTGCCGTGTTCGCATCGCGAAGGAGGAAATAAGTCAAGTTCCACCAATTTTGTGACAGGCACAACAGTCAATTTCAGTCTGCTTAATTTGGTTAGTACTTACGAGATTGACAACTTGTCAGCTTCTTACTTATCGAAAATCAGTGAATACAACTTTTCACATCATGAATCCATTTTTCGTAGAAGTTACAATTTTATAAAACTTTCCACGCCTGTTTTAAAGCAACAAATGAGCACGCTAGAAAATTTAATTAAGATAAAATATTTTTATAATTCGTCCATGCGTTTCTCAATACAAAGTTCAATTTGAAGCAACAACTTGCTTACATTTATGCCATGAAAATAAAACAACATTCAAGGTGAACGGTAACCAGAATCAGCCCGATGTGCTGCTGCGGAAGTGGACACAACAATCCGACATACTATCACCAGTATTGATTGTGGTGAAATAATGTTCACCAGAATCTATCGCAAGGAGCAACGCTTCCGCAATTTCTCTTATTCGCCTTCTCCATGACATGACAGACATGACGGCTACCACTACGCTATGTTGAAGGCGTCGATGAAATGCGAAGCACGAATATCGACCATCCAATCCAATAAGGAATAAGGTAGCTCTAAGCGTACTACATCCTGACTCGGTGAATAATGTACGATTTGAACGAAAGATTTTACGCAAAGAGACCACTACTGAGTCACCGACAGTGAAGAGAAAAGACGTTTGTGGCTAGGAACCAACCAGCCGTGTGGTGTTTCGAGGTTGGAGAGAAAAGCTTAGCCGTCCACCGAACATTCCGAAAGCGGAAACGCTGCTAAAACTACTGCTGCTGCGCACCACAAATATTGACGACGAGAAAGCTTAATGGTATAAATAGAAGCATCAGCTAAGAGCTTGGACAAGCTAATCAGCTAATACTGACAGGCAATCAACTGGAGTAAAGTCCAGTTTGATTTCATTTGCATTCCAAATTCATGGCAGTTCAATCTACGCAGGAAGTGATGGAAATGCAGCTCCTAAAATCTATTTAACGTATTAAAGGACACATATATTTTGATGCAACTTCATTACCGTAATTACATTATTCATGCAAATAACGCTAAAAAATTTAATTATCCTGATCGCGAATTTGCAAGTAAAAGACTAATTCAACATCGTCTAAAATTATTTATTAAATTACCTTCATTGGTTAATTAGTTTAATGCTCCCTAATCACATCGAAGGTGACCTCATGAGAAGGAAAATATTGAGCATTTAACATGGACTGTCGGGAATGTGTGACCTGTCCAAAAGTGTATTGCCACACAGGATTCACTACGTATAAAAGGAGCAAGTCAAGATGGAAGAGGATGAAAAGACAAAGAATAAATAGCGAAGAAAGCATAGAATAAAAAGAAGCAAAGTGGGCATATAAAGTCCCGAAGACTATAGCTGAAGTAAATTAACAATGCTTCCTGTGGGTCGCTAGAATCCCACAGCATACGCGAAACATACCTAACCTTATTGCCAATCATATGCCCCCTGAGAGGAAATTATGAAGGTTATGCAATAAAACTCCGGCGGTTAATTTTGATAGTCAGAGCATAACGAAAAACTCTTAGTGCCGAGAGCTTTCCAACCATTGGTGTCCACACCCTCTGCGGGTGCCAGAAGCGTATAAAACATTCGGATAATAAAGTAAAATATTTTACTTAGTTGATTAAGTTGAGTACAAATTCGCCCCCTTAATCCTTGGGCAGTTATTGGTGGGCGCAAGAACACAGCAAAATCTTTCTCAATACTTCAAGTGCGCTCCTCCATACAGGTAACATTTCATGTCGACAAATATTTCCGTTGCGAATCTAAAAATGAACGCTTTTGTTTTCACAAATTTGGTTATCCTATTCATTTCTTTTTAATCTAAACTAGCTTATTTGTGTCATGAACACAAATTTCATGAACATTTACAAATTTGTATTTCCATGTGTCAGCCGTTCGGTTACGTTAGATGATCGCGTGCACCACATATAGCGCTCGTCGCACTCAAACTGTTAAGGGTGCAGCAGTGAAATAAAAATAGGGAGCCACTGCACTAGCCTGTCGGTGAACCTCGGCTTGACCGAGACTGGGGAGAGGCGCTTCGTTGCGACAGCAGAGGTGGTGCTCGTCGGGCTGGTGCTGCAGCCTGCAACACGGCCGGCACATTTGCAGCACCCGAAGGGACACTTCCCGCCAACACTTAGCCATGCATTGGACTGACTTTCCTCAGCACACAGCGCTGGAACGCTGCTAACGAGATTAGGGGCCACCAGCTTTGCTCGCCCGAGAGACTCGCCTTCAAGTAACCAAGTGAATTTGCCATACCTGCTATGGAAATTTTAGCTTCTCGTCTCCGTGAGAATGATATTGATCAGGGTCCCCCTTCACCTCAACATTGCATGTGCCAGAACAAATCAAAGATTGATACTGAAATAAATATTAGAGCATATACTGAACAAAATTCATCAACTGAAGGATTTCAAATTAAAAAATTCCCTATCAAACGAAACGAAATCAACACCACAGAAAGTGTATACGTATAATTTGATATGGCGCGGGAGTAAACGGCTCGCTTACACAAAGTAATTCAGTGGTGTTGTATCACAAGCAGTGATCATAGATTGGATTTGAAAAATGAAAGAAAAAATTAAACGGAATAGTCAACTGGCAGTACATGATATCGGCACCTGACTGACCGGACTCCTACCGAGAGACGAAAAAATAGACCTTATGTAACAATAAAACACGCTCACCACTATTCTTCCATAACATGCGTCGCTGACAACGCGCTGCGTAGTTGAGAGCTCTATGAAAACGTTACATTCTCTCCGCGTGCGTACTCGAAAAACAGACACAATGAGCAGAGCATCTTGAAAAAACGTCGGAAATCTTGCGCAGCCTCCACAAGTTCGAGTCTGTCATGGTACAAATCGACGATCCTGATCCTATTCACCTCACCCTCATGTTGGCGTAGCAAGCCATGATCTTGGCCACTAGAAGGCATAACGTCTCAGCAAGCGCTCGGTCTGGCGAAGACATTCATTCACGGGAATTTTCACCCGGACTAAGCAACCACCTACGTTCAAAGTTTATACCAATTCAACGTCGTAATTTTGTACTCTTAGCATTATTCAGTGATATGGAGCGTAAAGTTCAGCCGTAATACAAATTGAACAACTGAATAACTTCAGAACAGATTCTACAACAGCTTCAGCTACAAAGCGCAACAACTCAATATGCCGAGACAAAGACTGCACAAAAGTAGGATGTCGCTCCTAATGAAGAGACGGCACGACAAAGCCTCCTAAAAATGCCACATACGGGGAAGACAAAAGCAATTCACAGAACCTCCTGAGAGGCAAAAAGTGATAATAATTGCAACTATTAATGTAGCCAGGCCCAGACTCAGAAACATGAATTGGAAAGAGCACCCAACATATTGTAAATGAAATTGATTCATGCATGATATAAGCGACGAATAATGATCAAATCAAGAAATGCGTCAAATTTTGTTTTTCTTTTTGGCTCTAGCGAGTAGATGTTCATGTAGCAAAGTTATGTTCTCACATCAGTCCAATATCATCATACCAGAGTAGTTCCGACAAATACGAGAACTATTTCTAACTACAAGCATAGTAATATTTTCCCAAGAACCACAATAATTTGAGGACACACTTTCCATTCTCATTTTCTGGCGTGTGCATTAATTGAAATGTCGTAAAAGTTCACGACATGATCAAATTTTATCAACATTCAATGGTATCGATAAATGCATTTTGACATAGCGACGACAATGCAGGGGAAAATTTTGTTGAATTATACATGTATCTGGCAAGAGTGCCATGATGAGCAGTGGGCTTTCAATTCTTAATTTATAAGAAAAATACACACAGCGCTGTAAAGGAAGGACTTAGACCACGACACGAACCTGGCCAGCACTTACGCCCCGTTCAAGTGCACAAGCATAAGAAGTCGGATGCGAGTCTAGTGGATTTAGCAAAATCCACACCGAGCTGATATGGCTTTGTTTGAAAGTTAAAAGACTTTTATCGAATTTCGCATATGTATAATGGGTCGCAATAACTTATCCTTTATCTGTGAGACATAGAACGTGTACTTTCTTCAGAGGATAAATGATTCATTTTGGGTATTCTTTTTTAAGGGCGGGCGCTTCAACACTTATGAAGAGCATGTGAACGCACCGAAAATTTGAGGGATGAATTAAGCGGACGTACAACGCATCAAAAAACACCTGCGTAGGGAGTCGGTTAACAGGAACTTCGACCTTCTTCAGGAGACGAAAAGAAAAGAAACTCGGAAGGCTGACCTCGTTACAACAGTAACTAACAACAACCTCACGCAAAGAATGTTACAGATTCTGCTGCGAGAGGCATTATGTAGTTCCAAGCAACATTTGCTGGTTTCACATGAAACCCTCAGAAGTGCCACTATCAACATACACCCACAGTATGTAGCTCAGGAATTCTAAATCGAGAAGGTCAATATCCTCATGATATGATAAAAGTCTATTACGTTCAATGGAACCCTTCCCGCTCCTTTATGGAGCCCAAAACTATCCAAAATTATTAAATCGGCGCTCGTTTTAGAAGAAATGAGAGCGTAACACGCAAATTCAACACTCCACTGATGTTTCAAGACGCAGCTATATTTTAGCTTTGTTTATGGTAGTCCTCAGTTAAATTAGGTCGAACTCGTGATGGCAGACTTGAGCTCAATGCAAGACACAAGCAAAGAAGATAAGATACTTGGTACCTTGGCACGTACTGACCGGGGACAACATCAACGAGGGATGAAAAATAAGAACAAAGACGTTAGTTATTTTAAATCGTTCCAAAGTTCAATTGATGCATGACACTCTCCTAAAAAATGAAAGTCCAACTTAAAGATAGGAGGAGAGCCGCACGCAGTAAAAGCATTTTAATTCATTAGAAACTTGTGACGCATATCAAATGAAACAAGAGTATTAAACATAGCATATACTATTTTACTATACTATTAGCATATACTATTTTTATTACTTATATTGCATTTGATTTCTGTACGAGTTTCCATTATACTAAAAAAATTTCACTGCCTGCTACTTCCTTCATCCAAGTTGTTAATGAACATTCGACAGAAAGGTGACTTTCCTGCACAAGAAAATGTTATTAGATTTGCCCTTCGAGTTTTACTAATCAACGCTTGGCACCCCCTGAATACTTCACTAGCGTTGAAAGATGGTAAAGTTTGGTTCACACGCCGGCCTATGTACGAGTACGTGAGTCACATCCTTGCGATCAAACAGATCCCAAATAAAATGACACAAGAGATCATCACTACATGGAGTTACCGACCAATTTACAGACACGGAGAGAAAGAGAGAGTACCAACCATCTTTTATAGCACGATACCGATAATTGTATTCGCAGTCGCGCTTCTGTTGAAGTTTCCTGCTCATGGCTTCGCAAAGCCAGGATATCCAATTAACGGTTTTTGCCTCCGTCAATCTTTGCCTCTGCTGCATTATGAGCAACCGTGCACCCGCGTATTCAATTTACTTTTTATCAGTCAAGTTTTTACTAAGGCCTTTATTTTCTACCCTGGGACCGGTAAGCTAACAGTGAAATATTTGGATCACTTATTCGAGTAAAGCAAATCATCAATTCCCGTTGGTAAAACATAAACCATGACTATACAAAGATTCATAACTCGAAATTCGAAACTTATCGCCTAAATAACCATTATTTCGAAGTTGTCTATTCATACTCTCAGCTTCTGCGTAGGAGAAATTCAAACGATTTCAATCAGCAAGGGCGAAAGATTCGAATTTCACAAGAGCATATGAAAATAATTTTTATAATGCTGCAAGGCTCGTTTAATAAGAAGTTGGAGACCGCTCGTCCACGTCAAGTTTTCCACAGATGCGTCAAGGATGTAAGATGCGTAAGTTTATGCCTCAAATTCTGATTTTTCAACTTCGCAGGGACGCCTCCGGAAACAGCGGAATTAGAGGTCTCTTTTCCCTGTAATAAGCATATGTATTCCATACGAACGCTACGATGCTGAAATACAGGAAGATGACCAGAAATATTATGCTTAGCTGAAAGTAAGAAACGACTCGTATCTACTTATTTTATTTAAAACTAGCGATTTTGATATTAAGCTCATATACCAGTTGAACTTTATCTAGTGAAATTCTCATCAGTGCCGTCTAAACGGAGTGCGAACTCTTAGGAACTTAAGGTAGTATTGATAATGTAAAATATGGCTGGATGACACAGCTTTCAACTTTTCCCTCGCATCTCCATGATCTAGTAACGTCAACTAACAGGAGTCTTAAAAAAAAGCACGAGATTCAATGTAACCCAGATTTTAAAGCGATTAGGACGGATTCACGATCACGAGTTCATCGGACCAGTATTGGGCAATTTCACGCCTTGCTTCCATGCGCTAGAACTCAAGCACGCCAAGAAAAGATCACCCGCATTATCAAATGGCGGTGTCAGCACGCACGACTGATTAACATCTTTGGAAAGCCTGCCACGAACGGGAAAGGTCAGAAAGTGAACTCCGGACGAGAATGAGGAAAGCTAGAAAAGGAATGCATGAGCATACGAGATAACACTACAGACGCTTGCAGAGCATGAAGACAACCAGGGAAATGAGAAGTTCACTAGCATATGTGCTCATGCGGAGCTCCATAACTTCTCCAGAGCAANTGTGCAGCAGCGCGAGATACTCTCTGGTTTGCAGCCTCCTATACACGTAATGGCAATCAAATAATGTTATACAACTGATTCACCACAACGATACGCGTGGAGAACAGTAAAATGAAAAGGAGCTGAAATTAGCTACACAAAGCGAAGGAAAAAAAGTTTTTTTCAACTGTAATTAGTGCGGGGATGAATCTCCCACCACCACACGAGATCAAAAGAAGAAGAGTAAAAATAAGGAACCAAGTTTAGCCGTTACTCACAGCAATTGGCTTAACAACTGAACAATCGGAACTTGCGAGTAGAATTGGATAAAACAAGTACTACAGAAACGTGTTGACCAACATAACTTAACTTGGTGACAGGGAAATGTGCTCAAGGCTGAGTTACAAACCATGGAATTTTAGTAAAACATACCTTTCATATATACATAAACATTCTTCAACGAGTCTGTCAGAACCATTTATTCGACAATCGTGGGATCAAAAATTCCCAAGTAGAAAAAATCTAACCAAAAGATAGGGAAGGCATCGAGGAAGTGAGTTGCGTGCGAACCATTCGGCCAGGATGTCAAACTGGCGAGACAAAATTTGACTTGGTTGGCGTCTGCGGCTCAAGTCAATGCGTGACTGAGAACAATGGCTGGAGAACGGAATTTTGTTTGATTTTTAGGCGTTCTAGGACAAAATTAACAAATTCGTGAGTGACTTAAACTAGTGGATGTGATGAAGGCACTTTATAGACAGATATTCAAGGGCGAATAGTTCAACGACTTTAAATCACACTTCATACAATGAATTACGAGACGTTCAAGTGTAACGCAGTTTCCATAAATCAGCTAATAGAAGTAGGCAGAACTATTAAATTTATGCACAAGCTTTATTTTATTCATTAGAAAAAATTTCCTCCTTAGGAAGCACTAATGAGACCAGTTGACTCGACGGCAATGCAACATATTGGTTTAAAATTCCAAGGTTAAAATGAACGAATACTCTAAAGGCATGAAAACTAAACCCTCAGCATCAGAATATCGTAACAGGGATGGGTTCTTTTACAAGAAAAGTTGAGTGAATTACAGCAAGAATATTTGAGACAACGTGATCAAAGTAATTAATAGCATTTTCGAAGAAACCTAAGCTCACGAAATGAGCCGAAAATCTAGTATCAAAATTCGCATCACACATGGAAGTAGAACCTGCTCATTACAGATAGGAAAATAGATAACAGATAGGAAAATAGGTTACTTCAATTCCAAGACCTGAACCGAAATTTATTTTTACCAAGTTCGCAAAATTTATCACATTAAGTTGCGTAGACGTCAGCAATGCCTCTACAGAAAAATAACGAAAAAACGCATTATTGACAAGAAAAATCTAACTAGAAACCGCATCGTTAAGACAAATACTAGCAGAAATGAACGCGCATGGTGTGAAAACTAGAACAAGGTATGAAACTTGTGACCAAAAAAATTTGTCGGAGAAGGGCAAGGGAAGAAAATGAGCCCCCTGGAAAATGGTAAACAATTGCACTATAGAAAAAATTGGTAATACAGAACGAAAATGTATGAAATGTACTTGGACAAAGAGCAATTCTAAATTTCAACTTTAATTCCGTGTCACGAGTAAAAGGTGCCGAATGTGTTGCGCACTACGGACGATTTTCTAGAACATATCGAGCAATGGAGAGAGTCTAGTCACCAGGGCAAATTATCACAGCCTCGGCACAAACCTACATTAATACACGTTTACAATACGTACCATTACCACGTAATAAATTAGATTATGATTCAGTTTAAAGTTTCCTACCGACATGAAATGTAATCTGAAAAGAGCGAAAAGAAGGGACCATTTAATGTATATTTTATCAAACGTGGAATCTATGGACAGGTGTGTTCCCACACAAGATTCCCTTGGGTATAGAAAAAGCAAGTTTGAGAAGGAAGAGGAAGAAAGATAAAGAAAAATCATCGAAGAAGGCATGAAAAGGGAAAAAAAGGGCACGGAAGATAGAAGTCCCGAAGGCGTAGCTAAAGCTAACCTGAAAAGCGTTCTCCTGGAGACGCCAGTCCCCGTAACGTAGGATACACAAACTCAACAAATCTAACCCTATTGCTTATGGCATATCCTAAGCCCCATGAAAAGACAAGGCGCAATTAGAAACGATTTTTCCGAAAACTTTATTTGTGCGAGATGCTGTAAGAATTCTACTCCGTCATTCTCGATATGGGCTACACGTCCCGAAGTGATAAAAGGAGTACAAAGTCCCTGCACAGCTCGTAAAACAATCGGAGGTACACCAGCCAAGGCAGCACGTAATCACCAAGGTCAGCAGGTTGCTTGAGGTAAGCGGTGAGCACGCGGCTCAGGTGTGCGTGCCACTGTATGTTTAGGTACGCATGCTTTGTGCACGGCCTTAGGAAGCTAGGCATTACGTAAGAACGTTGGTCTCCAGCGTCAGTGCAGTAACAAGCACAACTTTGTAAGTCGTATACATTAAAGTTGCAGCTGCAGCCAGGCTCACTGCCACTCTTACTGTGGTTCTTTCGTTTCGGTGTCTTTACTTCAATAATTTTTCATTCGCTTCAAAAGATTTTTTAGTGATACATGACTACTAATCCACGAAAACTTTCTCCTAGATTCAACGTTGATACTACTCCAAGTTAAAATTCAATGGAAGCGGAGAATTGCAACCATTCACTAGATGCACACCAAGATGCAAAGTGAGCAACTGCATAGAAATATGGATAACGTTTGATGTTTACGCGCCAATTCCTAGAACAACGTGACACCGCAAATGGTTTCTCAGCTAAGTCGCAGGGTCTCAGGACCAAGCTTACTTAGCGTCCAATTTGCCCAAGAAATACTCCAATAGCTCTTTAATTGCGCCATCATCCTGGTGCTCTATCAATGCTGCGAGACTTCAAGGGCACTCAAATGTTGAAGTTGTGACGGTAGCAAACTGAGAAGCGAACAGAATGCCTGTTTGATATGATAATCTGCACTAAGACAGCACAAATATAACCGTACGCAGAACATCTCAATGCCAGACTACCTGGAGCAAATTACAAGTTATCACACACAGAGACATCTCATCTTAACGTGACGTTGCTTGAGTATATATAAAAAACTAGAGCAGCACGAATTTAGTACTTCACACGTTCATTATTGTACCCACTCGACGAGATTTACTACTTGGTGTAAACCTCAAATCTAGATCACAATCATAACTTCAAGATGCAATAATAAAACACGTAAGATACCGTGTTCTTCAACCCTGCCAATGAAGCCCCAAAACAAATGCAGATGATTAACGCGAGTCACATAGCGTAAACTACATTGCTGAGTTGATCAAAGCATCCGAACATTCAACTACACAATCACTTATGCTCGCAGCGATGCAAGTCACAGACAAGCGCTCTTCACAGAGGGCCGTGCACATCCGTCACAGGGCTCCGATACCTCAAATCTACAATACACATTCCAGAAGTGAGCCGGACGGTAGCACAACCTCGTTGACTCGGCAGGTGCGACGTAAGACTGAGCAGCCAGACAACAGCTGACCACCGCATAGCCTGGAATGTACCGACATCGACGGCCGGCAGGTGGAGCGCGTGTCAAAATGCGTTACTGGTGATCAAGTGCGCGCAGCATTTTTGTCCAGTTCTTCGGGGTTCACTGAAGGTCATGACAGCGTCAGTATTGACGAGAGATTATAGGGTCCTGGAAGATGGTGACGCATCTAAATAATTAACTATACGTATGCCAAAATATCACAGCGAGATAACGTTTTCACGGAGAAAATCAATATACACCAAGAGTTAAATGACACGTGAAATCTACCTCTTTCATTCGCATGCAGATTTACGTCGGCGCTTAGAGTTGATGTTAAAGCGTCAATATAAAGAACCTTCATTAACACCAACACGTTTTACCGTTGGGTTTTCAATGCCTTACAACTA